>CAIGRR010267779.1:0-10270 GCA_903798365.1 Fraxinus sp. 1973-6204 | reverse complement strand
ATTACATTTTGGGTGTGTTTGAGCCACATTATTTTGGAAGAATGTATTCTGGAATAGTAGATTGATGGAGAATGTGTGGTTGAAAAAGAAGGAAAAATTATTGATGCGATGGAAAATATTATTTTATTGAAAAATGTGTGATTGAAAATGAGTAGAAGAATAAAAATGAAAATTTTAACGTAGGGCTAATAGACAACATAACTTATGAATTTTGTCTAGTTTAACTAATTAAGTTCTGTTTGGTGGATATTTAAATTAGTTTTTAGTAGATTTTCATAAATATTGATGGAATGTGTGGTTGAAAAGTTGTAGACCCATAAAATATATAATTAAAATTAATTGTTAATTTTGACTTAGATAAATAATCTAGATTTTAATCGTGTAAAATAGGGGCTAAATATGGACATAACAAAATGATGTGGGCAAAATATCTATTAATTCAAAGTTTAGAGGTCAAACTTTAAAATAAATTAAATGAAAATAATTACTTCCATCCAATTAAAACTCTAAAACCCTCTCCCCCATCCTCTCTCCCGCCGAGCGGTGCTCTTTTTCTTGCAGTGAAAACGAAAATCGGATCCCAGATAACCCGAATCCCAGTATTCCACTTAAACGGGTCAGTTCCATTGCTGCATGTCTGATTTGATAAATATTTTCGTCAATGATATTCAAGTATTAGTTTGAATTGCTGGAGATTTGGCGCTTTAGTATATTGTTCCAATATTTAATCTTTATTTTTGTATAGTGTTTTTTAAAAAATTTATTAAACAGATTACTTCAGATTTATGGAGCACTTACTGTTAATTCTGATGTTCAGTGTGAATACTAACCAGTGTTTGCTATATGTGTATATGTATGTAGGTATGCGTATGTGGATGATTAACTGGTTATTTTAATCAAATATAAAATTTCAATATGTTTTTAAGTGTTCAGTACTAAGGCCCATGTGAATCTGCAATTTGAGTTCTGATTTATATTTTCACTTACTAAATGCAAATGCTGGGAATATGTTTCTCCTTGATTTGGAAATTCTAGGGTTTTGTTGAAAGGAGCGAAGATTTTTATTTTGATATGATGCCTAAGGGGTGACTCCAGCAAATTGATTTGGAATGTTGGGGCTAGAGGGGCTTCTCAAATACTATTGTAGCTTATTAAGAGCAGTAACTATTTAACTCGGACAAAAGGGCTTTCCAAAACAAGGAAAGTATGAACAATCAAAAGTTTGTTCGTTTATTTTATTTATTTAGAGGAATAAAGTTTTCAGGTCCTTATGTTTTACACCTTTTCTTTACCTGAACGTTCAAGGGAGGGGGTGATATTAATGTAATTTGTTGCTTGTTTAGTTGACCTAGAGATTTTCGTTTGAGATATGGCTTTTTGTCTAATGAGTTACGTATCCTGTTATCAGGTGCCTGCAGCATATTTTAGGGGACTACAAATTCATAGTGTGGATTGATTGGATCCAAGAATGGAAGTTGATGTAGGGATATTAAACCCTGTTCTCGCTCCCCAATCACAATATAAGAGAAGAAGAATTTCTGTGGACAGTGCTGATAACCTGTCATGTTGGGCTTTACGTGACATTGAAGATTCTTTACCAACANTGGACAGTGCTGATAACCTGTCATGTTGGGTTTTACGTGACATTGAAGATTCTTTACCAACATTGCAATCTTCTGATTATTACACGGAGCCTTGCTTGAGTGAACTGTCTACTCTGGAATTCATGAATCCAGGCTTTTGCAGCAGAGTTCAGGATTTTACTGTTGGCAGGGTTGGTTATGGATGTGTTAAATTTATTGGGGAAACAGATGTTAGATGGTTGAATTTAGACCAAATCATCAAGTTCCATAGAGGTGAGATTGTTTTATATGAAGATGAAAGTTCTAAGCCAGTGGTTGGTCAGGGCCTTAACAAGCCAGCTGAAGTAACTTTACTATTGCGAGTAAAATCTTTAAATCCTTGTAATGAGGATTGGCTAAAAGAAGTTGTGGGAAAGTTGAAGCACAAGACAGAGAGTCAGGGAGCAAAATTGATCTCGTTTGACCCAATAAATAGTGAGTGGAAATTCTTGGTACCACATTTTAGCAGATTTGGCCTGAGTGAAGATGATGAAGAAGATATTATAATGAATGATGTGTCTCCTGAAGCTCAAGATCCTGCAGAGATGATTGATGGTGAGGTTTCAGATATTGATAACGAAACTGCTCCAGTGGACCCAACTTTGCTTTCACATTCTTTACCTGCTCATCTTGGACTTGATCCTGTCAAGATGAGAGAAATGAGGATGTTGATGTTTCCTGCAGAGGAAGAGGACTTAGAGGATTTCAATCCTATGCATTCACGTGAGCGACCGCCCTTTGCTAAAGAATCCTTAAGATCTCCATTGCATCATTCTTCTCAGAGATTAACTCGCAAGACAAGTCCTCCCATGATTCGCAAGACTCCATTAGCTTTGATAGAGTATAACCCTGGAAGTCATAGCTCTAGCTCTCCTGGATCCATTTTGATGGTTCAACAAAATAAGGGTTTGCACCCGAAGGCATCAAAATCTGATGGTTTTAAGCTCGACCTTAAGCATGAAACGCCAGTAAGTGGTAGCCATTCACATAATATAGTTGATGCAGCATTATTCATGGGTAGGTCATTTCGAGTAGGGTGGGGCCCTAACGGCATCCTTGTTCATTGTGGCAGGCCTGTTGGCAGTACTGACCACCAAAATGTATTATCTTCAGTGATCAACCTCGAAAAGGTTGCGATTGATAAAGTTACAAGGGATGAAAATAACAAAGTCAAAGAGGAACTCAGCGATTTTTGTTTTGATTCTCCTCTCAATCTTCACAAGGAATTAACTCATGAAACAAAAGAAGTTGAACTGGGATCTTTCAAATTAAAGCTTCAAAAACTTGTCTGCAATCGCATGACGCTGTCAGAGATTTGTCGGAGTTACATAGGCATCATTGAGAGGCAACTGGAGGTGCCTGGTTTATCATCTGCTTCACGAGTTTTTTTAATGCACCAAGTGATGGTATGGGAGTTAATTAAGGTTCTCTTTTCCTCTAGGAAAATTAGTGGGAAATCAAAGTCTGTGAAAGTTGACGATGAGGAAGATATGATGCCTGATGGTACGGAAAGTGCTCCTCAGATTGACTTGGAAGCACTTCCACTAACAAGGCGAGCAGAATTTAGTTATTGGCTGCAAGAGAGTGTTTACCACCGCGTACAAGAGGAAGTAAGTTCATTGAATGATTTTAGTGATTTAGAGCACATATTCTTGCTTCTTACTGGACGAGATATGGATGCAGCTGTGGAACTTGCTGCTTCCAGAGGGGACGTAAGACTGGCTTGTCTTTTGAGCCAGGCTGGTGGTTCCATTGCCAATCGCGCTGACATTGCTCATCAGCTTGATCTTTGGAGAAAAAATGGAATGGACTTCAGTTTTATTGAGGAGGAAAGGGTGAGGCTTCTTGAGTTACTTTCTGGTAACATTCATGGAGCGTTGCATGGTGTGAAAATTGACTGGAAAAGGTTCCTAGGATTGTTGATGTGGTATCAAGTTCCACCTGACACTTCATTGCCCGATGTCTTCAACACTTATCAGAAGCTTGTTAATGATGGAAGGGCGCCAAATCCAGTTCCAGTTTACATTGATGAATGTCTAACAGAAGAGGATACATATAATTGGGAGACTGTGGAACGTTTTGATCTTGCTTATTATCTTATGCTTCTTCATGCGAGACAAGAAAATGATTTTGGTGCTTTAAAGACCATGTTCAGTGCTTTTGCCTCAACAAATGACCCACTTGACTACCACATGATTTGGCATCAGCGTGCAGTTTTAGAGGCCATTGGTACTTTCAGTTCTAATGATCTTCATGTTCTTGACATGGGATTTGTTTTCCAGTTGCTCTGTCTTGGCAAATGTCATTGGGCCATCTATGTGGNTGTTCAGTGCTTTTGCCTCAACAAATGACCCACTTGACTACCACATGATTTGGCATCAGCGTGCAGTTTTAGAGGCCATTGGTACTTTCAGTTCTAATGATCTTCATGTTCTTGACATGGGATTTGTTTTCCAGTTGCTCTGTCTTGGCAAATGTCATTGGGCCATCTATGTGGTGCTTCATATGCCCCATCGTGAAAACTATCCGTATCTACAAGCTACTGTTATTCGGGAAATTCTCTTACAATATTGTGAAGTGTGGAGTACAAAGGTCTTACAACGACAGTTCATTGAAAAACTGGGCATTCCTTTGGCATGGTTGCATGAAGCTTTGGTGAGATGATTTTCCTTGAATTAGTTTAATTACTGCATGAATTGGACCTGTTTAGTTTTGTTTCTGGTAGATCCTTCTGAGATTTCAAACTAAAATATTATGTTCCTATATGTTTCCATGCCTTTGAGATTTTGTTTTACATGTACTTCTTAATGGGTATAGTTAAGGATGTCTAGATATTTGGGCTTCTGAAATTTTTTTTGACTGGAAATCAATATTTCTTTCAACATTATTAACAGTAGTAGGTTGCTTTCTTTAATGACTATCACTAAACAATTCTAGATCTTTGAGGGAGATCTCCTCTTACCTCTTCCCTTTATTCAAATGCAGGCTATATATTTCAACTACAATGGTGATAGCTTAAAGGCCTTGGAACACTTCCTTGAATGTTCAAATTGGCAGAAGGCACACTCAATTTTCATAAGTTCAGTAGTCCATTCTATGTTTTTGTCAGGTAGATATCTAATTTTATTTATTCATCAGTATATTAATCTCCATTACTCAGTGCATGCCCGTCACTTTATCCTGAGTGAGTTTAATTTGTTATGAGGTCAATAATTGAATGCTCAAGAATATAAATTCTCAGCTCCTATGTTGGATTAGTAATTGAGAATCGTGGTGTGAAGTTACGGGAATGAGATTTGAAAGCTCTTAACATTATAATTGCCATAATTTGATATCTCACCAATCAATTTGGATTTTCTGAAAACTTGGCAAATCACCATTAAAAGAATTGATACTGTTACCATATATTCATATGTTGAGACTTGCTGCATGAAAGGACACTAGACTCAAGTGAGAGTACTGCCTCGATATTATGTACATCCACATATCAATTCTTGTTGACTGACGACAGATGTATTATCGTCAAAGACAGTTGGGATAGATATATTAACCTGGTTGGTATTAGTTATATATATGTTTGAAATTTTTACATTTTTCAAAGCGGATGTGGAAAATTGGTAGGAACCTGGAGGCAATTGTATAAATCTGTAGTGGACCAATTTTAAAGTAACTATTTTGGTATTTTCCGCACTATATGAATACAGCGATGAAATGAGATTACGAAGGAATGTAAAGGAAAACTGAATGGAATTACAAGGTAATGTGAATCTTTATATAGGCTCGACTCTCCCCCTCAAATCCTTCAATATCTGAATGAGTTTTGAATACCCAACTCCCCCCTATTTATTCAATTGGGGCTCAATTGATTTCAAATATTTACCTAATTACCCCTCCCCATGTGATGCTAGTTTCCCTCTTTCTTCTTAAGCTGGGAATAAGTAAGGGTACCTATCAAATTCACCCTCAGTGAAGAGTCACAATTTTCCATTCAAGAGGGTGAAATTGCTGTAACTGAACAATAACAATCACAAGAATATTTCTAGTTAAATGATGGCAGACACCCTTCGTTGAATTGTGAGTAGCTTACATAACCCTTATTTGAATTAGGTGATGAAACTGATGTACTTGTACCATTTCTGTTCATATTGACCAATGAATTGTAATTACCTTAAAGGCTTAAAAAGTTATTTATAATTGTGCGGTTGGATTTTAATTTTGTTTTCAAAATTCTTATATTTAGATTAATTCCAATCTTGTCATAATGAGAGATTTATTAAAGTTATATTCAACAAACATCAATGCCATGTAGGGCGACATTCAGAGATATGGAGGCTTGCAAAATCCATGGAGGACCACAAGTCAGAAATCGAAGACTGGGATCTGGGAGCTGGAGTTTATGTTTCGTTTTATTTATTAAAAAGTTCCTTACAGGAAGACAGCAATACCCTGACTGAAATGGTACATGTTACTCTCTGAAACTTCCTGTTATTGATATACTGGAACTATATTTTCTTTTGTTGCAGCAAAATCAGACCCGTATTAGATATTTAGATTTCATTGTTCTGTAGAGCTTGATTTTCAATCGCATGTAGCTAGCGAGCCAGCAACTGAATTCTTCTCGCATGTCATGAAGGACAAGAGTTCCAAATGTTACCATTTTCAAATGCTTCATGTGCATTTTAAGGCCAGCTGACATATTTCTTCAGTGAACTCAAATGTTTCTCTACTAAAACACTGTATATCAAGTCTTTGGTTTTATGAAGTTGGTTACCATGAGTAGCTTTTTGGGGTATAAAGTGACGTTTTACAATTTGTTCGAGAATCTGTAAGCATAGTGATTGAGAGAGGAAATTTATATTTAACTGACACATATTTGCTGTTGGTAGACCTAAAGAATTAAAATGATATTCCATTGGAACGAGAACATAATTTTAAAAGTTGTCCTTTTTTCTTGTTATTATTATTATTATTATTATTATGTTTTGAGTGAGGGGTGGAGGGGAGGGAGGTACCAATCCTTAAACCCTTTACCTTATGTGTGGGAACAACAATCCCTAACCAACTGGGACAAGGAGAATTGGTAATTTTATTGGTTGTCTTGAAAGGAATAGAAAGTATATCTAAAACCAAATCTATTCAAATATGTTTTGATGCTCTGTAAATATCCTTTTAGGTTTCTGTTGAGGGCTGACAATAAGTTCCATTTGACAGGATACTCTTGAGAACAAAAATGATGCATGTAGAGACTTCATTGGAAGCCTAAACAAGTCTTTGGCAGTTTGGAGAACCAAGTTATCAGTTGATGCAAGGTATTGATATTTATGTCTTTGCAAGAAAGCGTGATCACAAGCACATACACGGCTTGGCGTCTTTTCCCTGTAGCAATTAGCATCAAACTACTAGTTTTTGGTCACCACGTTCTTTCTTTCTCAATTCTTTATTCATTGTCTATTTTTTGGATGATTGCTTATTGTTTATCTCGCAATTCTTATTTTAAATATTCACGCATCTTTCAGCATCCTTTGGTTTAGGCATCATATCATCAACAGCCGACTACTAGTTGTAATGCTTGTCCTATATTGTTTTTCATTTGGTCTACCAATTTCATTTACCTTGATTACCAATGTTCCGAGCCAGTTCTCTGATTATTCTATGTTTTTCTCAGCCAAGAGTCATCTGATATTCCTGAAGAGAAACTCATTGTCGTCTCTGAATGCATGGATAGATTTTAATCTATGGAGTTTGCACTATCCCACTATTTGGAATTAAAGTTTTAATAATTAATTCTACTTTCTCATTTTCAATATGACCTATTTAATCTTAATGCAATGTTTGAAATCTATGGCGGCAAGTCATATAAGCAAACCTTTATCTTTATTTTATTTATTAGATAGTGATATTGAGTAATAACAAATGTAATGAAAGGGTAAAGTAATCGCCATGAATAAACAAAAATGAACAAATGAAAGGGTGACACAAAAAGAATGTATGGCTGCTACAACCTGATAAAGAACAATTGTGGTAGGTAAGTTAGTATGAAGTGCCAGTAATACTCCCATTTACCAGTATGCAGAACCAATTTGTAAAATTCAATCTCTTTAGGTCTATTAGTTTTCAGATGATAAATGATATACTATTAATGATGTGTTTGATCTCCTCAAGAGGAACAAAGAGTTTCTAAAGAAGAAAAAGGGAAGAAAGAGAGGTATGAGGGTTATAGATTTTGGAGGGACCCTATTTTACACAACTGTGGCGTGGAGTACCGGTTATGATACCATTTGAATTCAAAAGTCATAAATGGATGCTGGTGGAGGTTAGAGTTAAAAGAAGGTTTATGCTTATTTTGGTTTTGGATTGGCGGTGGTGGTAGTCTTTTTGAGTGGGGTTAAATACATATCTCGAGTAATTTTATGATTAGTTTTCATATCAAATGACAGAGTTCCCAACAGATAGGGTGGCTGTCCTTCTGCCCCTACCCCTCTCCTTTCTGTTCTGAGATTTATTTCTTGAATCAACGAGTTGAGAAGAGAAGACTGCCTCTTGTTCATGTTTCCGCAATGCTGTATACTTTCCAGGCACAGATTCAATGCTAGATTCTCACTAATTAAAAATGATCCTTTTGCGTGCAAGTTTCTAGATGGAATTTCATCTGTAATGCTCTTGCATAATAAATAGTTTTTTATTGAGCAATTGCATTTTCCACATTCCCAATTGTGATTGTTTAGTTGTTAAGAACCATTTCGATATCATGTATTCTACTTTTCAAGCCCCTAATCTATTTTCTTTCACAGAAAATTCTAGTGCATACTTTGTTGAGAACACGTTACTCCTTTTGCACTTCTACCCTTATTTTGTAGATCCATTTGATTCACTGTACGTCTCATATTTTTGTTTCAGGGTTGCATACTCAAAGATGGCAGAAGAGATCTGCAGTCTGCTTGTTTCTGACAGCAGTGAGGGTTCGAGTCGTGAGGCTCAGCTCAACTGCTTCGACACTATGTTTCAAGGACCCATTCCAGAAGACCTCCGGTCCTGCCATTTGCAGGACGCGGTATCTCTTTTCACGTGTTATCTTTTGGAGGAGGCACAATAGCCCAATTTTAAAAACCTTAAGTGCATGTTTGGTATGCAGTACTTGACATGACTGGACAGACGGTACAATCTACCTTACTAAATGTACGATAGTTGTCCTATTAAATTTGTTATCATGTATACTGCTGTTAAAGCTATGACATTTGGTGTTCCATGTATTGAACATTTTCTTCTCTGTTGCAGGAAACATCTATTTAGACAAAATAGCCATCCGACATGCCCGTGATATTTGAATAAAATGGTAAAATTGTCTTTAAGAAATCTGGCTAGTGTGGAAGTGATTTTATGTAAATTACTTTCATCTAATCATTTTTAATCATACATTCTTTCAAAAATAAAAAATATTTTTCACATTTTCCCATAAGTTTTCTTATATTTAATCATACACCCTTCAAAAAAATCACTTTTCAAATAATTATTTTTTCAAAAAGCACTTAATATAAGTTCAATAGTGTCATGCGCTTTATACAACGTAAATCATATTGGGTGTCAAGTTTTATAATATAAGATCAAGTATGGATGTCGAATCCACATGGATTGAAATTAAATTCCCACCGAGTACTATAATTAATTTAGCTTCTATTTTATCTAGAATTTTAGTTTTTTGAATCAATGTTTTTATACCAATCTAAAAATGGATGTGGTGGCAAATTCAACAAGTTTAATGCAAGTTATACGAGAAAATTATCAAAATGAGATGGTCTAGGGAATGATTTCACTTAACTATCAAAGATATTACTCAAATTATATTAACTAGTTCTATCAATTTTCAAGATTATAAGCAAGATTCCTAAATTAATTATATTCTCTCTCGAGTGTCGAATAGAATCAATCTATATATTTTAATTCTAATATTTCTATTTCGAATTAAAATTAAGAAATATTCACGTTTGTGGTTCTTAAGTGGGACAGACTTCAAAGATTTCATACTTTCTCTCGAAATATATAAAATCTAAGTTGTGTTATTATTAGATCGCGTCCAAAGTTTTCTCTTTCGAGTGTCGAAATTTAAAACCATCTTATCATTTAATTATTGACCAGGTAATTGAAAGCATTAATCAAGAATCAACACCAATAAACTTACGGAAAAACTGAGAGAAATACATGTATTGAAATCCAAGCATGTCTTAAGTTATGGCTACATTAAACCCTAGATTAAAAATTTAGAACATGATTATTGCAATACACATAATCAAATTCAATATCCAAAATATGGAGAAGAAAAGAAATAAAAACTGGTTTGGCACTGGAATTCTCCTTCTCGTGGTTGCCTCCCTTTTTTCCCTGATTGATCTTGCGCCTTTTTTTAGTTGTTGAATATCCCCCTTCACTAGGGTTGTACTTTTAGTATTTTGGAGTCTTGGAATGGTTGGGATAGGATTAGGCCAAGACAAGATTCCAACAAAATAAAAGAAACCCTTCCTATCGCTCGGCTAGAGATGGCAAAAAAACCCGCCCCGACGGGTTAAGGGTGCCTCGCCCCGCGAAGTTAAATTAAAATAAATAAATAAATAAATAAAATTAAACATTGTTTTTTAATTTTGGACATTGTTTGT
>CAIGRR010267774.1:0-12302 GCA_903798365.1 Fraxinus sp. 1973-6204 | reverse complement strand
TAGGTTGAAGGCAGCTACAATGGCTTCAAAGTTCGGGAGCTTTAGCTTCTGCAATAAATTTGACCACAAAGTTCGTTCACCAGCTTCTCTTGTTTAATAAATTTTCCACTTCCTCTTACACGGCGTCTTCAAAGTAGTTGACTGGAAGCCCGGAATAACCATGTCCAACCACCTTCAGAGCAACTCAACATTCAAGAAGTTGATGATGAGAGAACACAATCAGATATAACATTCTCCGTTTCAACAAAAATTCCTTTTTGAAACTCGGAATAAATGACAATTGCCAATTGTCCAACAATATTATAGTTGAGCGGGGCAAACCAAAATCAGAAGCAGCTTTAGAGTTTCAGCAAGTATGCCTCAGCAAATGAAGAATTAAGGTCTTCTCGAGATTGGGATCTCCTGCTTTGTAGACGCGTCTGACTTCTATGTGGGGCACAGAATGAACCCATGTTACCACTGTCAAATTGCATCTGCCCTAAGCTGTCTGAAGAATAACTATGTTCAACACTGCTAGATGATGAATACAAGGAATGCTCTGTGAGCTCTAAGCCAATACCACTGAAACCAAACCCAGTACCGAATGGTCTTCGCTGAGTGCGTGCAGTTGTTGGACTTAATGGCATCTTAGTTCTTCCCTCTGCTGAAACACCACAATCAGGTGATAGTTCAGATAATATCTAAGTGAAACAAGTCTAATATCTAAGTGAAACAAGTCTCAGGAAGGTGCAGATATAAATTTGTTGTTTCTACATACAGAAAAATGACATTTACCTGTATTTATAGGACTCCAGCGCTGAAACCGGAAAGGAGCTGGAATATTGAGACCAGATGTGGATGTTACACTGCCATTCCTGAATAGTGGGAGATAGGGCTTTCGGAAGAATCTTGGCATCCAATTGTCAGCGCAAGATAATGCACAAACTAGGACAAACAACGAAGCCAATAAAATGACAAAAAGAAAAACTGGATTTATTCTCTCCCAGAATAATCCGTAACTGTGAAATTCTATCCTATCTGGAAATGCCTTTCCAGCTTCCAACAAAGCAACTCCAAGTGTCCAAGTAATACTTCCAGACCCAATAATTACATGGTTATCAGGAATGTGCAATCCTTCTCTCAAAAGAAGCACAGAATAAGGTGCTCTGAAGCAGTACTGCTCTATAAAAGGCTGACGAGGAACACTTATTTTGGCAACATCCCAAGACTTCTCACAAAATTCACGACCCTTTTCTAAAACATCATCCAGTAGTGCATCAGGAGTCAAGTTGAAAAATCGGTACACCACATAGAAGCCAGACAAGGCATAAAACTGGCCAGAAGGACGAGGTTTATCGTCTGCAAGAGCACATGGATGCAGCTTACAGTCAATTCCCGGACTATGATATGACCATTCAGACAAATTAACAGCGACTTTTGCTAGTGCACTGCATTCATCCCATTTTGGAGTTCCAACGAGCTGAATAGCAGCCCTGAATCCTTCACCCATTTTTTTTCCTCCAATAGGACTTCCACCTTCTCGGTTGACAGAAGCACAATGTGAACACATGTATTGTTCTTTGTAACCAGACTGCAAACAGGGATGCTTAATTTCAACCTCTCCACTAACCAAATCTGCATTCGAAATCTGAGGAAGCCTCTTGAGAAGATGAGCTACAGATCTGTCAAACGCATCATTAAGTCCATATCCTGATAGAGAATAGGCTCTGAGATGATGGTTAACAGGGCCAATGCTTAGCTTTAAACTAGTTTCATCGAGGGCACCTTCCTTACTCTCAAAAGTAACCTGCAATGACGAGCCACCCAAGTCAAGTGCACCAAATGTATCCTTTTTAGGCATAACCCCCAATACACCAATGTGATAATTTAAAGCTATCCATCCATAATAAGCTTCCTCCATTCCAGTGATAATCTTAACCCACTCCCTCTTGCACAAAAAGGGTGATCTCTTCAGAATTGACCGTGCATTATTAAGAAGCCATTCTGATTCCGAACTTGGCAACCAGCGAAGTCCAGCTGTAGCATAAAGAAAGAGGGAAGTGTTCTTGTGTGATTTCACAGGAATTTGCTTCTTAGCCCATTGAACAAGGGGTTCTATTGCTTCCCTCAACCCAGATATGTTACCCACTAATTTGTCAAATCCAGGTTCAGTTTCCATTCTGTTGTAAGCTCGCCCACTCTTGGACCCAACTTTTCTCTGGAAATCTTCGGGCAACGATTTTAATAAAATAGGAAAACCACCATCCTTGTTGTGAATCTTGTAATTAACAGATGCCTGGTATACATAAACACGGGTTCCGGTGCTACCACAATCAAGCACAACATAGAACTTTGACGGCCCTCTAAACCAGTTAAAATAAAGAAACCGCATTGCAACAGAAAGACAAGCAAACAGCAGTAAACAGAGTAGAACACAGACAACTCGTACCCACTTCTTTTGCCTAGAAGGTATTCCTGGTGATGCCTTCTCCTTGGAAAAACTTGATCCACCGTTTCCTTTTTGCAAGGGATTTGGAGGGATTGCATGACTTATATTTCTTTTTGTTCCAGGACTAAGGTCGCCTTCTTCTGGATCGAGTTGCCGATAAGGGGACAAATCTTGAAGGGATAAGGAGTCTCTCAAATTAGTTTTCTTCTCTGGGCTGGAAAAAGTATAGCCATGAGGAGAACCTCGAAGAGGTGGCAATCCAGATGATTTATATGCAATAGAAGGATTCCTCGGGGCTGACAAACGAGTTGCTACAGAATACACAATTTCTGCAAATTTACTAAACATGTTTGCAGAAATTTACAACTGCTACGAAAAGCACGATTTCGTCTCAAAAACTGTTATCCCTACACGACAAGGTATGACTTATGAGAAACCAAAAAATTATGTTCTGGTTCTGTAAGCATTTTGCACAAAACTACTTGCAAAGAATAAACTGATCCTCCAAAACCACGTGATAGGCTTAGCATGGAATATGATAGCGATGAAGCTTAAGTTATGATTGAAGAAGTAATCAAACAGGTACAAGTTATAGAAATTCCTAGTGGATCAAAAGACAAATGTAAAGCCTTCTTGAGCTGAAGAAAACTAATACGAAAGTTTCTAATATCAATATAGAAACAGATCTTTCTGATCAATCAACAACATTTTGAGAAGAGACTTAACTTTTCGTCTGCTCTAGAAAGGGATCTTTCCCTCTACCTTCAAGTTTGTCAACTTAGTCATTGTATTTAAAATAAGAAAGAGATTGAATAATTCACCAAAATATCCACTACACAAGCATAACTATCGAGCTTGAGACTCATAATACTAGCTATTTCATTATTTATGTTATTTTAGCACAGGTGGAATTAACTGAATCTTTTTCGCTTATTCTCACAAGTTCTTAAAACATAGTTCCAACTTAAAGCATTTAACAAATAGAGCAATTCAGTCCTGGTAGCCTTCAAGCAAATAAATTGATGATTAATATTTTTTTCTATGCTTATATTAGTTACTGAAAGACAAATATCCATTTTTGGTACTCTCTCAAGGATGATTCTTTTTAATACAAGGAGTAATATCTTTTTATTTTTTCAAATTCTTTTTGTAGAAATAATAAAAAAGGTATCAAGTTTCATTTTTGCTCGAAAGAAATAAAAAGTAACAAAAAATTGACGACTAAAGAATTGCTGAAATTTGGTATCTGTATAAGGTAAGTGAATCAATAAAGATTCAAAATCCAAAAACAATAATACTTTTGAAAAATCATTACTTTAACTGTTTAAGATACAGATTAGTAATGCTTGTGGAGGGAGAATCCAATTTTTATCCAAACCATACAATAAATCAATACTAGAGTCGGATCTTACAAGGAAAATGAACCTCCAATTCCAGTAAAGACTGGATGTAGATAGAAATCACTGTATTAAAAATGTAGAAATAAATATCCTTTTAGAATTCTGGATTTTTATCCTTCCTCCCCCGGCTGAATACATAAATGCTGAAACATAAGTCTCAAAATTAAAATTGGGGGAAAAGTCGCAACATTGCAGAACTCAGAAAGTAGATTTCGTGGATTAATACCGGAAAATTCTAAGGGCTATTTGGAAGAGCAATGACTAGCTTGCAAATACAAATGAAATACAGAGAGTGTAGCGGCCCCATCAGAAAGAGATGGAAGAAGACGATCTTGGAATCATTTCTCGACCGTTTAATGTATCTTCTAAGTCAATCCCAAAACCATATAGAAACTCCACCCTCAAATCTTCCTCGAATTTTCAGGTTTTCATTGCAATGATATATATCTCCAAGTATATTTCGAGTTTTTCACAGAAACTCTTACGTGATAAATCAAATGTTATCTAATATTACACCTTTTACCCATCAAAGATCCATGAACTCAGAATCAGAGAACAGTATTTGTAAGGAAAGAGAAAATTATGAAAATAAATTAGCATTAAATCATTCATGCAAACGATAATACGAGATTGGAAAATAAATATTTCTATTTACCGGCAGATCATTGAAATTTGAAAGGCCCCCCTGTTTGTTGGCTCACACTTTGTGCAAGATGGTGAAATGGAGTCGATCCAAATCCGTTTTCTTCTAGCTGAAACGAACAAAACCTAATGTGCTCTGCGTATTGAACTCTCTCTCTCTCTCTCTCTCTCGTGCGAGAAGTTTGAGGTTTGAAAATCGTCTTCCCCTTTTTATAATTCCTCACTGCTACTGTATACATATTACATTGTTACTGATTCTATTGTTCCTTCGGTTAAATTACTGTCCAGATCCTCCACCTATTCAAATAATCACACTTTAGTCCCCGACTTAAGCTATTAGCAATCCTAATCTCCAGTCTTGTGTTTGTAGCAATTGAATCCTCACTAGATGAAACATCCAATTAACGGTTAAAATGTCAATTTTTTATTTTATTTTATTTTTTTACCGAAAAGACAATAACAATGTTATTTTAAATAAAAATATTTTCCCGCCTCCATAACTAACTTAAGGTAGGACAGGACGGGTTGACTGTCCGTGTCCTCGTCCCAATTCTATCAATAATTTGTAGGAGGCAAGTAGGGCGAAATTCAAGTAGGAATTGAAATATCATTATTTCTCACCATATTTACGTATTTATTTATAATCTTATTTTTTATATTTTCAAATACAACAAAAAACGAAGATACAAACTTATTTAAGTAATTGTCGTTCCGTAAGACCATAGTGAAAACGCATATCCGTTGCAACTAGTATTTGAGTGTTTTTGCTTTAGCTGTACGAGATCAAAGTCTCAGTAGTGCTATCAATGCCTGGTTTTATAGTCGAGCCTCTACAGAAAGTCAAGGGTGAATTGGGACCTCCGAGTGGTGAACCAGTCATATGAGAGCCGAGAAGAGTTCAAAGCTGGAAGGAACATTTTACCATCCCTAGACTAATTTACTACAAAATGGATAGGTGAGAAGAGTTCAAAGCTGGAAGGAACATTTTACCATCCCTAGACTAATTTGCTACAAAANCCGAGAAGAGTTCAAAGCTGGAAGGAACATTTTACCATCCCTAGACTAATTTACTACAAAATGGATAGGTGAGAAGAGTTCAAAGCTGGAAGGAACATTTTACCATCCCTAGACTAATTTGCTACAAAAATGGATAGATGAGACCTACATAACAACATGATCATCTGGTTGCAATTTTAATAGGCAGGAGGTCATCGCTATAATTTTCCTTTGACCTAAGCTACACCAATTCTTTATTTGCTTTGAAGATTTTTCATTTTAAAGAAAAGGACCAAAATATTTGTTTAACATTAGAAATCATTTTTATCTCAATGTATTATTTCATTTTCACCCCTGTAAATATATTTCACCTTTTTCGTTCACTCCCATGTTTCATTTCTTACAAATATTTTGGATCAAACGAGATAAGACAACAATTGTGCGTAGAAATTTTTACTTTAATTTTTAGTTTCTTCATTTATTTATTTTTTCTATCAATATTACCTTGAGCTCTTTCAGTCAATATCACCTCCAAAATGACCCAAATTTTGCCCCACATAGTGGGGCGCCAAATATGCCCCCTGTTTTTCTCTCTGTCAATAAGCAGGCTTATTGAATTTTTATAGACTAAAAATAAAAGAACGACCATATCCAAATCAACATTTCCCCGTATGTTATAAAGTAATGAGTCAATGAAAGTCAACATGCCAATAGGCAATAGCTATGCTAATATTTTGTATAAAATCCAGGGAGAAAACGGAGATTTTTCCGATGAAGTTAGTGGGTCATTTTCAAAGTCTTGATCAATTTGATGTAGGTAAGAAAATCAAATAATGCACAAGTTGAAGTCAATGCT
The DNA here is from genome assembly GCA_903798365.1 of Fraxinus sp. 1973-6204. Classification (NCBI taxonomy): domain Eukaryota; kingdom Viridiplantae; phylum Streptophyta; class Magnoliopsida; order Lamiales; family Oleaceae; genus Fraxinus; species Fraxinus sp. 1973-6204. Next base: position 5,980 of record CAIGRR010267774.1, on the reverse strand, counting down.
ACTAGTCTATTTCATGGCTTTAGGCAAAAAAATATTTGTATGCAATGAAGAATTATTCTAACTTTGTGTTAGTTGAGTTCCATAGTCAAAACTAAACAAATTTTGTGATAGAAACTTAGAGGGCGTTTGGTTTGTTGTTTTGAGAGCATTTTCAGTTTTCAATTTTTTAAAACACTAAAAACATGTTTGGTATGTTATTTTCAAAAATGAGTTTTGAAAAGCAAGGAAAATTTTATAACATAAAACTCAAAATGACTTTTTGACGTTTCGATTGAAAACACTAAAAAACTCAAAACAAGGGAAATTAGCTTAAAAATTTCTCAAATGAAAATAATTAATAAAATCGTATAAAACCTACCCAAATACAAATATCCATAAAACTAAATAAATAATCACATATTAGCATAAAATTGATATGTTTTACTAAATAATCAATACATAAAAAAAAAAAAAATGAACTTAAACATTTCTCAAATTAAAATAATTAATAAAATCACACAAAATCTACCCAAATACAAATAACCATAAACTAAATAATCACATATAAGCATACAATTGATATGTTTTACTAAATAATCAAATCAATCGAAAAAAATGTCAAAACTATTTCTAAAATTTTAAAGTTAGATGCGTTTTCTAATTTTTTTTATTTTTTGAGAAACATTTTTTCAAAATGACAAACCAAATGCGTTTTCTACAATTTTAAAATTATCTTTCAAACAGAAAATGATTTCAAAACTGAAAACGGAAAATAGAAACAAAAATCAAACGTACCATTAGGTTTTGCAGCTATGGGCTGTATTAGCATCCCACATGGGGGTCGTGCTTTGTGGACTAGCTTTCATTATTATTTGAAAAAATTTACTTGCTTGCTTCAAATTATTGTTATTTGACTCGGACATGTTTTAAAAAAGTTAAGGTATTTCGAATTGTTTTTCGATACGAACAAAAGTTAGGAAAAACCTTGAACCAAATTGATGGCCATTGATTCATTAGATAAATGGACCATTTATATCTTGAAGACAGTTTTTCTTTCATAGATAAATGGACCATTTATCTCATTACCTTAAAAGACTCTTGGCAACATTTATCCCATTACCTTAAAAGACTATTGACAACATTTACTATTCATAGTTGACTTGCACATTTTCACACCTGACTTTCCTCCAAACTGGTTAACAAATATCTTCTTTATATATCTTCTTACACCTTACCAAATATCTATAAATATCTTCTCTTCCTTTCACACACCTTCACAGAAACCACCGAAGAAGAAGTGAGAAACGAAAAGCTATAGAATTCTGTAGTTAAAATACACTTCTGTCGACATCTTTTCCCATAGGAAAATTCTAAGAGGATACCTTCTTTAGTTTTTACAATTTCAACATTTCTAGATTTCGAGGTGTTGATAAAATTAAATTTATTAGTTTGAGAATTTCTCATCACCTTAAAAGACTCTTGGCAACATTTACTATTCATAGTTGAGTTGCACGTTTTTACACTTGACTTTTCTCCAAACTGGTTAACAAATATCTTCTTTATATATCTTCTTACACCTTACCAAATATCTCATTTGTACCAAATATCTATAAATATCTTATCTTCCTTTCACACACCTTCACAGAACCACCAAAGAAGAAGCGAGAAACGAAAAGCTATAGAATTCTGTAGTTAAAATACACTTCTGCCGACGTCTTTTCCCATAGGAAAATTCTAGGAGGACATTTTCTTTAGTTTTTACAATTTCAACATTTCTAGATTTCGAGGTGTTGATAAAATTAAATTTATTAGTTTGAGAATTATTACGTTGTTTATGTTGTTTATTGATGGTTTACTAATTGAAACAGGCAAATACTAGCGCAAGAGGTTTGGTCGCAAGAGCGCAAGAGGTTTGCGAGGTTTAGAGTAGCTCAGGGAAGTTTGACAAGGTAAGATGTAAGTGAGACGTATTTAAAAAATTCCTATCTGTTGTTGTATATGTATTTCAAAATTATAAATAAATTATGAATTTATAAAGGGATTTGCTGGGATGAAGCCAACTTGGATAATTAACAATTTCTACCATTTTATTTATGTGATTTGATAGGACATTTAAAAAATAATAATAATGTTCTTCCTCAGGAGCACTAATGCTCCTCGCACAGTGCGAGGAGCACTACTGTTCCTCACCTCCTCGCATAGTGTGAGGACCATCCTCTATTTTTATTTTTTATTATATGCAGTTGAAAATATCTCCTAATTGTCTCGTCTCTACTTTGTCTTTGATTTATGATTTCAAAACAGTTCCCTTTGTTTTTCTTCAACTGTTGGCATTGATTTGGCTCTCTGCAAGTAGTTTTGTAAATCTATTTGCAAGTAGTTTTGATTTTCTTCATATCCACTTCCAATTACTACACCCACAACACAATCTGATTCTGAATTTTAAAGTCACCTCAAAAATAAACCATAAATACTTAGTTTGGTAATTTAGCATAATCTTTTGTGAGTTATATTCAGATGTAAGCATATGAAAGTGATGAATGAGGTGTTTGTATGTGTGCAATTGAGGCAATCTTGGGAAAATGATGTAGTGTAATAATAAATTGTATTGCAAGATAGGAATAATAAAGTGAGATTTGTATCTGTTGGGCAGGGAAAATGAGATAGGACGTCTGTCATTAGTCCGCCATTTTATATTTTTCCATTTTGAACTTTATTTGCGTCCTTATTTTCATTAATAGTGGAAGTCATAGAATCTAATAATTCTTTCCCGTTTTGAAGTTCATTTAATTTTACTTATAAATAATTCTAAATCAAAATTAACTTTCTATTTTGTTTAATTTAGTACTATTTCTATGTATGTAATTTGATTTATTATAACGCACGTCATTTATGTATTCTATAATATTTTCTCTTGGTTAAATCTTATGATTCTTTTCTCTCGGTATTTTTAGTTCCTGTTGGTAACTTCTTCTTCTTCTAAGTATTAACTCATTTAGTCCTTTGATGGATTCTTCAACAATCTCTACTGATGGAGAATCTACTGTTGTTAAACATGAGACTACTCTTCCAAACACAAGTGAGGCATACAATGCGTTCATTCGCCAACAAAGAAATCAAAGACAAAGGGATTGGAGAAATCGAATCAAAACTGGACGTGTTGATTCTGGCAAAAGGGTAACTGGCGCATTATTATCTGGAAGTCCTAATTTCAGTTCTGCCCATGTGAATGAAGTAATATTACATCATGAGGCTTCTACTTCAAATCAAGAAACAACTGATGTTTTTGAATGTGTAAAACTTGTGAACATACCAACTACTACATATGTATTACCAACATGTACATATTGTAATCATTGTGATGCACAAAAATTTCATAGAGAAAGTAAAGGTCTTTGTTGTTTGGATAGAAAAGTTAAACTTTGTATGCCCGATTCACCAACTGAATTATATACTTTGTTTACTTCTAAAGAACCCAGTTGTATGGAATTGAAGAAAATTTCGAGAGGGTATAATAACCATTTTGCATTTACTTCTTTTGGTGTAAAGTATGACAAAGAACTTTTTAAAGCATATAAAGGTATTTATACATTTAGAACTCAAGATCAAGTATATCATTATGTAAATCAACTCATGCAAACAAATAGTACGCCTTGTTAGAAGCAATTATATTTTTACGATACGGATAATGAACTTGAAAATCGTATGAAAAATTCAAACAATTTTGTTGAAGCTACTCTACTTACCTTAATTGAAATCCTGAAAGTAAATCCTTACAGTAGATTCTTTAGGTCTTTAAGTGATATGAATAATTTTTACGATCATTGTATCCTCATAAGATGCCACTCAGGGCTTGATCAAAGAGTCTTTAATACTCCTACATCGTCTCAAGTAGCTGATGTACGTGTTACGGATGATGAAAATGTAGATGTTCGCATTCGTGACATTACTATATATGGTTATTCTGGTAATTCACGTATGGTTCATTATTACTACGATTGTTATGATCCTTTGCAATACCCTTTACTTTTCCCATTTGGGGAATTTGGTTGGCACGAAGGCATCGAAAGAATTCAAATAAAAAACTGGCAACCTCAGAATTTGCCTGGATGTGTTAGTCTTCCTAGCTCAATTAATTCTGCAACTGAAATAATCGAAAAAGAGGCTGAAGGTTTGGAAATATATGCTTTATTATCTTTTCTAACTTTTGCAAATTGTATCTTCTCATTTAATAGTCCTTGACAAATAGAGACAACGAAAGATACAGGCTCCAATATTCTTGTACACAATGAAGGAAACCTAAAGTTTGCTGATTTTGGACTAGCACCATCATTTTTAATTATATCATGGATAATTTTGCTTGTTTACTTTTTTTTTGGATTGTATCTTAAATAAAAAACATAGAAGTCGATATCGTGCATCTTCTTCTACTTCACAAAAAATAACCAATTTAACACACTAACAATACCATCGAAATCACGTGACCCGTGTATTGTACGGGCAGGAACTAGTATCTTGAAGATAGTTTTTCTTTCGTAGCCCCAAATCAATTATGCTCGGGTTAAGTAAAAAGTTTAAAAACTCCCCATCAAAAGGCATAGAGTCTTTTTTGAAATGTGTATAAAGGATGTCATATGCAATTGGAACTAAATGTTGAGAATCGAAAAGTTCTTTATTAAAGGTTGGGGACATATTTTTTTAAAGAGTAATGCTATTTGTACATAATTATTAACATAATGATGTATATATAAAGAGGGGAAAAACAGTTTGAAAGAGGTTAAAAGAGAAAAAAGAAGAAGAAGAAAATGAAATCAGTTCAATTTTAATATAATGCCATGTCATCAATTTGTACATATAAATAATTACGTACATGTAACATTATACTTTTCAAGAAATGTAAAATGATTGAAGATTAATTGCACAATTTTCTTTAAAAAAAAATAGAAAGAAAAATACTAAAAAGACAGATGAGATTTGAATCCTAGTCCACCAAAATACAAATCAAGACTTTTGCCACTAAGTTACAAGCAAGCTGTTTACATTAATCTAAACTTACCTTTTCTATATTGTGGGAGCAAAATTTTAAAATTTAATTTTTTTCATTTTTACAAAATTAAATATTTAAAATCAGCAATGGGGCAGTTGATGCTAGACCTGCCCCTGTGTTTTCATTTGGTTGTTGATTTTCATTATACTAACATTTTAATTTTATCTTTTCTACTCTTTCTGGCTTTTGTTTTTTCAAAGTGTGCCAAAGGACCCACACATAAGGGGCATATAATTTTTTTTAATAAATAAAAAATAAAAATAAAAGAAGAAAAAGTTTGAGCTTGCACAACGTTGTTATTACTTATTTTATATCAAATACTTATAGTGCTTCAAATGACGAATACATTTCCAACCAAAAGTTATTTCTACAATTTTTAAACTGCACCTCAATTTCTCCATTTATTATAATATTTTTTTTCCCATAATGTGACAACTTTCGGATGTTCCTCTTGAATTGTTATTTCCCTTCTAGAGGATATTGCTATTCAAAGTTTGGGATTTTAATGCATCAAAGACTTTCATTTGAAAGCACCATAAAGGTCTATTTTAAAGGTTGATGACCAACTTGCTCAAGAGATTATAAATAAGAGATAAACTATGCAAAGTTCATACTATGCCCATGTTTGATGGCTTCTTTTCTTTTTCTTCTTTTTTTTTTTTTAGAAAAAATATTGTTTTTACAAAAAGTGGTTACCTATAGTCTCTGGATTCGCCCCCATCTAAGTAGACAGTATGCTTAGGCACTTAGCTTGTAACGATTATAAAGAGAAAATAAATAGTAAATTAAAATTCGATAACAAAAAGCCCGTCTAGCTCAGTCGGTAGAGCGCAAGGCTCTTAACCTTGTGGTCGTGGGTTCGAGCCCCACGGTGGGCGCCTTTTTAAACTTTGTTCAATAATATTTATATATATAAAATAATTTGAACGCCTTGGTAGACATAAAGGTCGATAT
>CAIGRR010267767.1:0-17362 GCA_903798365.1 Fraxinus sp. 1973-6204 | reverse complement strand
AACATGTTATCAAAACTCGAGAGTAAGCGGACGGATTGATCACCGGTTCGCTAGAAATTGACGATGACACAAATAACCAAGGATTGCAATTCTAGAAAATATATATATATATATATATATATATATATTTATATATATTTTGTGGTTATCGCATTGTCCTTGGTAATAGCAGATTTAGATCCACTCAACTCAACCATTTGAGTCATCCTTCCGTTGACCCAAAAATATCCAAAGAGCTCCAAAGTTCTAACTGATGAATTATGCCCCTCCAAATCTCAACGGTGTAATCAGCGAATTGTAAGCTCATCTATGACTAAAGCAAAAAGATAAAGACCCAAGACAGAACCTCAAATCTTCTTTTAATAATAAAAATTCTCTACTACTACGTATACTAGACCATATATTCATGATTGCTCCATCATACACATCCTTGGTAATATTAGTACATCTATCTAGCAGCCATCAAATCACTTCCATAGGCACCTTATTATAAGCATTTTTCTAAAACAAAAAACATTATATGCTTGTTTCTGCGCTTCACATTTTTCTATCAAATCTCCAAATAGGGGAATGAATTTCAGATTCCAAAGAGTAAAACTGAAAGGGTATCCATTACCTTTAAAGTACACTTTAGTCCATACTCAATCATAGCACGGGTCTCAAATCATACATTAATCTACAGTCAACCATCATATCCCACAATCTCAAAGTATGGAACATAAGCATAATACCTCTGTAATTTATATAATTACAATCTTATATTCTTGTAAATAGGCAATATAACACTTTTTGCCAATTGTCTGATATCCTTTCTTAAGATCTACTCGAATAATTTTACCAACTATAAGATACATAACTAGCCCAAACACTTGCATACTTTGATTGGAATTTCATCGCGCCCAATTGTTCTCCTCCTCTTCATCCTCTTTGTAGCTTTCCTCACTTCTAGGACCCATATTCTAGATTAGTTAACATTTAGATCTACAATCATGTTTTGACAATTTTCGAAAGACCCATACAGTGCCTTCCATTTAATAATCCATAAAAAATAAATTTTTCAATCTTGTGCGATCTCATTCCTGCGAAAACAGAACTCATCAGTTTCCATCTGTAATACATCTTGCTTTGGTGATATAACTTGTAAACTACTTTCTAGTCCTTAGCAATGTTCAAAAAGGCTTAATAGGATATCGAGGTATTTTACCTTTATAAGGTGAGATGCAAGCTTCAAGGCATTTTGAGGGCATAAGCCTCAAAACAAATCGACATAAAAATACAGAAGAAGTATGCTCATAATAAACTATAAACCATCTTAATAAAACAACAAATTAACAAAACTAAAAGTCTAACTAGCATACAAACATAAAATATAGTTATAATGAGCTCATTAATTAGTAATCACATAACTAAACTGTAATCTACTACTAGAAGTAGAAACAACCCAACAGTCTCCAATATTGTCACTACAACTAAAAAGGAAATTGTGGATATCCTTGATTCAGCTATCATCCTTTTCATCACTATCCAGTTCTTCTCATTCTTCATCGCTATCCTCCACTTCCAATGGTGCCTTTTCCCTTTACTTATCCATTCCATTTCCACACAAAACACACAGAAAGAAGATTAAAGAAGAAAAAAATTCACCTCATGAGGCGTTAAAATACAACTTCCCATATGCTTTTGCCTAAGACCCTCGAATCACTCTTGGCTTCTAGTTTAGGTAATTTATATTTCTTTTTATTTTTATTTTTTTTTGATAGGTAGGTAATTTATATTTCTCAAAGCCTCATTTTTATTGTAATAAGTTCCTATAGAGAAACATTAGCCAAAAATGCCATATGAACCTTCTGGTTCCACCACTATGTTTCTTACTAGATGGGCCTTTTTTTTTTTTAATTATCTTTAGCCTCTATTAATACCTCCTTTAATAGGTTTCACATACAGAATCTCATTCCAGTCATGTTAATATTTCTGTCTACATCCCATTCCCCCCTTTCCAAATCTCTATGAATGAAAATCAATTGTTTTTCACCATCACCTATTTTAATACCCACTCCCAGCACCACTAACCTATGTTGTATATTATGCTGTCACCATGAAGTCACAATCCTCGCATAATGACCTAACACTGAAGGATGAAATCTGTCGCACTAATTTTTTTTCCCATCTTTAGAACTTACCAAGAGAGTCTCCTTTTGAAGTATGTATTAGTCAATGTCAAATCATTCTAATTCCTACCAAAACCTAAAATAATACTACCTTCATTCTGACCCCCAAAGACAAATTTTAACATTATGAAATCTTTCTTAACGTTAGTTACCTTTACCTAAATAACTGTTTAAACCTTTTCCAAAAAAGGATTTCTTGAATTAACCACCCATGTCTTACCCAAATTGTTGCATTGCTGTCTTGTTGAATTTGTGAAGTGTAGATACATATAATACCAGCAACTATTTTCCTAGCCTATATCAAGTTTTTATTGTGTGTTACCTAATTCATTTTGCCTTCTCTTCATCCGTTTAACCACTTACTTTTCGACACACCAGTATGCCATAGCTCCCAAATGTTTTCAAAATTTAAGAAGCGGATAGATTTCTCTTTGTAGAATACGTGTTCATTTCTGACAAACTAACACCATCTTGCTATGTGGACCCATAATTTCAGTAGAATGGTCATTAAGGTCAGGCAACTAAGCTCGAGGTGCAGTGAATAGCACTCATCAAATCATAATGAGATAAATCCACATCAGAAAATCCAAGTATCCTCAAATGGAACTCATCTTAATTCCGATGCTTCATAATATTCTACCTGGAGTTCTAACTAATACCAATTTCAGTCTCCATTTTCTACACATTAAAACTTATAAACAATGAACTGCTCCTCATCATATCAGATCTCCCATTTTTGACCAATGGAATACCTAATTATTTTCCAATAATTTTTTAATTTCCAAAAAAGTTTTCTAACCCATTAAGAGAAGCTGGTTTCGAGTGGCTTTACCCTTCAAAAATGATTTACCCAATTGCACAGACAAGCAGAAATAAAGTTACGAGATGATGCATAAAGTTCTTGACCGAGTCAACATGCATCATGACAGAAAAACTCACCACAGCATGATCTAGTGAATCAGCCAATGCTTTTGAAGATGACACATCCAAAAAGAAACCAACAGCAGCAGCTGTACGCTGTAAAGGTTCAAGCATCTCTTTGGTTGGGCTAGGATGTCGTCTGTATGAAAGAGATTGGTATAAGATGTATAATGAATGCATAGTTCAACTGGCAAAGCATTTTTTTTTCTTTGCAGCTAATTCCAGAGAAGCAAGACCATGGCACTCAACATAATACAATTCTACATATCTAGGATGATCTACTTTGTTAACATTTTAGAATTAGTTCGTATTCATCATTCAAATTGCTGAATTCCTTCAAGTTTCAGTTGGATATATAGTAATCATAACTCGTGAGAGCAGCTTCGATGGGTGGGTAGACGTCAAAAAATAATGGAAGAACAGAACTCCTGATTGCATAGTACAACATGAGACCCACCTTAGAATTATAAGAAAAACTGATGATTCTATCAAATAAAAAATAATATCTCTGGTCAAAGAGAAAGCAGAATACCTTAGTAACGAACACAGGGGAAAATGTTTCAGAATTTTTTCAGCAACTGAAACATTAGCAGCTAGCATAAACTCCTCAACCATCTGATTTGCTTCTCGAATTTGATACATTCCTGCAGACACAACATATTGTATCATGTCCAAAAGGTCATAATGAAATCACTAGTGGTTCAAATGAAACATTTATCTGCAAACTTGAGTCCTAAAAATCCATAATCATAAACTAGACCATTTCAGACAAGAGTGAACACGATTCAAAAGGGAAATTCAGTATATTTCATCCATTATACACTGAAGTAGATTGCCATTTATACAAATATATACAAAGTAGGAATATAAGTATTAGAGAAATTAGACAATGGATTGAAGAAAATCAGAAACAGGTTGAGACAAATCTGGGAAAGATTTCCTACATAATAGGATACTAGAATGTGCCATCTATCTAAGAATTTAAAATGCAAATCTTCTTAGATATTTCCATAGTCCCCCTCAAGCTAGTTCATATATGTCTATCATTACCAACTTGCTTGTTAGATTTCCAAAAGATTTTCTAGGAAGTCCCTTGTTGAGAAATGCCAGCTAATTGTCTATATGTAGGAACAAATGGCATAGATATAATTCCCATCTCTAACTTCTACTTAAAAAAGGGCAATCCACTTCAACGTGTTTCGTACGATAATATTGTAGTGGATTATGAGCAATGCAGTTTTGTTATCACAATCTTCTCCAAATAATCTGCCATCTATCTAAGAATTTAAAATGCAAGTTTTCTAGATTTTTCCACATAGAGCAGTGACGACTGCAAGCCAAATTAACCCAGGCCCAAAAACAAAAATAGAGAAATTGCAACATGGTTGTAAATTTTTTATATTCTACAATACCATTGATCAAAATAAGGAAACCTTTCAACATTACTGCATACAGCATCAAATAAACAGAGCCATAGCATTTATGACACCGATTAATTGGTCCATCAATTTATATGTTGGTTGTCAAATACATAAGAATGTTTAATTGGGATTCAAAAATGATACTGATCTTTCTTAAAAAGTTACACATCATTAAAAAAAAAATCTCACCGAAAAATTCTTTTGAAGAAAGTGAAAAAGATCAACATACCAATATCAAGAGGATCATGAGTTTCAGTATCGATTTGAAATTTGACTTCAGCAGAAGCAAGAGTTATGGCCCCTCTGTCAATACGTCTTTGTCTCATTACCTGCCAATGCAGGTGTGAGAATACTTTTCATAATTACATATTTATCAACAGAATTTGTGGAATACCTTTGCTAAAGCATTCATATTTCGCAAATCTCTAGTTAAAGGATCCATCAACCGACTGCAATATGAAAAAATAAAAAATCACAAAAGAAAATTAGCTACTTAAAAATTGTTGAACCACTTGATCTAAACATATAAGCTGCTGGTGATGGTCACATGTATATCATTTTTGTCTTCTTGAACACGTCCTCTCACGTGTAAGCTAATTTTTCACTTTCAAAGACCGACACGTGCACTATTTCATTAAATAGCTGGCGGCAAGACATTTACCTGCTCTAATCAAACCACTTGATCTGAAAGCATAAATTGCTAGATAAGACCACGCATTTATAATTTAAATATTGTCTTCAACAAAATAAGCAGCCCAATCAATTTGTCATTAAACACGTGTATAAAATAACTAAAAAAGAATATTCCCCCTGCAGAGCCTCAAATATTAGCTATCAGCAATGCAGTGGAGCATACATTTTTCTTTGTTCATTTGAGAAGCATAAACTTCAATGTCAATTGTCAGCAATGTATAATTCTTTTGGCAACCATGCATGTTTGTTTAGGAAAAAACTGATTATCATATTTCAAACAAGAGGGAGATAGAAAAACATGAATAATAACAGTAGTGTGTAGAAATGGCACAATAAAGATCAATTAGTGGACTCAACATGAATATGGAATTTCTTATCAGGTATGTATTATGGTTATTTTACAGAGGAGGAGTGCTCTTTAAAATGAAGAGCACTACTGGAGATGCTGTTACAAGAGCATGACAGCTAGCACTTCAAAATATAAAGGACAAGAACGGAAAAGGAAATAACCATTACCAAATTACTCTGCTTACCACAATGGCAATGGTAAAATAATCTAAGAGGTGCCACAATGTGTGAAAAAAAAAAAAAAACAAATCTGCATGCACTACCTGTCATCCATTCTTGCCTGAGCCTCAACATACGACAGTGCAGCACTTGATTTGATAATGGTCTTTGTGTATCTTGTAGAAATGATCTCTGCTTCAGGGGTCATTTCCTGAAACATAATCAAATTTACAAAAATATGGCCATGTTAAGACTTGGTTGGTCTAACCATTTGCAAGAACAGCACATCAAAAATTGACTGGTCTGCTCCTAACTTTGTTGGCAACTTATTGTGCAAGCAAGCTGTAGATCAAAGCAGTGGCCTCGTGACATTTATAATTAGCCTCGAGAGCAAATTATTTAAATTTCACTCCTTAAATCAAATTTGTACGCTTCACAAACTGAATAAACAATACAGTGGCCTTTACTCTCAAGTCTACTCCAGCAACAAACAGAGTCAACAAATATAGAGGCAGTTAATATTCAACATTCATCATAAATTAAAAGTCCCTTTCGTTGGCTTCTTAATGATACATTCTGTTGACAGCTTGACCTAAAAATATAACAACTCTGGCTTTCCTTGCATATGGCAAAGAACAACAAACTCATAGTTTTTGTAAAGCAATTTTACTGTCTTGTGCATCATGTTTATTAGAAAGAAAGTATTATTATTTTAATAATTTATCAAACTACTAAGCTTGACAAAGACAAGAATCTCATCCTTGGAAGTAAAATGCAAAACATGGCACCTCCCTTGCAGGTTGATGGACTTGACACACAAAGTGCATGAAAGTTTCATAGCACTTAAAGGAATTCATACACATGTATCAGCTCACAGATACAGCAAACACATAATTCCTTCCAAATGAGAGAACGGAAGATTAGATGCCAAATTGATAATTCCGAGAAAAGCATGTACCCAAATAACAGAAAATGCTAGTCTCTCCACATCCGCACGCAGTGAACAAATATCTGCAAAGAACAGAGATGGCATATCAAAATAAGCTATCTTAAAGCTTTTATGCCCATATATTTCAAAGAATAAAGCTATGCAAAAATAGTAACAATAAATTTGACCCAAATTTATAAAATAAAAGATCACCTTCTGTTAAAGGTTTTGGAAGCATGTCAATCCGTCGATCAACAAGGTAAACAGAAGTACCCCTTTGTGCAGCTTCATCATCCAGGGGAGTTCCAGGGTGAACAAAATTAGTGACATCAGCAATATCTGATACATATCGTTAAGGATTGATGTTGGAAGCCAAAGAGGTATTTGCAGTTACCCCTATAATAGAAAACCATATTCAAAAAGCTTTGAATCCAATCCCGTTACATGTTATTGTCATCTAAAAGCTTAAGATATGAGAAAGGGCATTTGTCCTAGGAGAGAATTCCATGTATCTGAGTCTTCCACACATTATGTGGTGGCTAGACCTGATCTCCAAAACATTTACATGGTCATTGCCATACTGAATGACAATAAGAAAAGTTTATTCTACAATTATAGGAAATGAAATTTTGTAGTATATAAAACTTGTTTGATTATTTGATTTCAATTATAATGTTAAGCATTTGATTTATAACTTTTGATTGCCAAAAGGTTATTTTCTATTTCTTATTAAAAGATTAAACAAAACAGTTGTAAATATTTTCTATTTCTCCTAACAGTAAAAGCATCTGTATATTATCGAAGTCTTAATTCATACACAACATCAAGGTTGTTCAAGTCAATAGTTACGGAAAGGATACGAACTCCCACTTCAAAATTCCCATTTGGAAGGGTTGTACAATGCAATGCATCATCAATGTCCTTGCACCCTGCACCAGCCAAGAAAATAATTGTTGGCCCAAGACATGATAACACAAATGGACCATTGAGCTTATGTGATATGAGAAGTCTTTAAGGGGCTTCAAAAGTGAACAAAGAGAACAGTGATCCAGATCCAGAAATCGTTTATATTGGACACATACCTGGAGGATCCACACTAAATACACTTAGATGACGCAAATCCTGCCTAACAGGATTAGCTAAGTCTTCAGAAGTCACAGACCATGGTAATGGTGGCAAGCATGCCAAAACTTGAGAGGAGAATGGTCTGGCATCTATATCATTCTCTATCAGCACCACCTACATCATCCATATAAGCATTTATCACATTGATACTAACAAATAGTAACTGATTAAGTACATTACTGGTTTAAGAAAGACAGGCTTGCATATATCATGATGAAGATACTGAAGAATGGAAACTTATTCTAGGGTAAAGTGGCTAGAGATGACAAAAAGTATACTTTGATTGAAATGAGTGTAACTATCACCAACTCTGTTTATGATTTCAAGGACGAGAAAAGGGGTAAATCCTATGATACACCGACACGCAATTTCTCAAATAGTTCTAACACGACATGTCGCCAACACGTTAATTAAAATATTTAAAATTCTTCATTTGTAATTTTATATAGTATAAATTAATTTTATACTTGTTATTGATATTTATTGTTAAAATCTTTTATAATTTGAGTACCAATTTGTTATTAATAGCAACTTTGAGTTAAAAATACATATGTCTGAAGAAGAAAGAAGAATAATCATGATAGAGTATTGGAAGAGTGTCAATATCCAACACAAGTTTAACACGTGTAGGACAAGAACATGCTACTCTAATTGAAGTGTCTGTGCTACACGGTAAATCATTAGAACTTGCCTCAACTTCAGTCTCTCGGTCACCTATTTCTCCTATTGTTCTCACATAATGTCCAGAAGGATATCGAGATAAGCAATCCCATGAATCAACAGAAACTATGATTCTTTTGTCGAGTAGATTTCCAAGCTGTCGAGTTTGAATCCGAATTTTGGGTATTCTCCGATCTTTGGAGACAAATAAAGCATGTACAACACTACCGTCGCCTGCTGGCATACGCATTGGCTCCAAAGATCCACAATAACTGCAACAAGATAAAGGTAAATAGATCAAATTAAATACAAAATATCACAAAACTTCTCATTATAACAGAAGACACAATAAAAGTTAAGCAGCAGCAACCACTTTTTTAAATCAAATGAATACTGTCAAATATACTTTGACCAGTATATCACTTCAAGTTTGGGGTTGGTTGTTCAACTGATGAGGAATAAGAACAACGCACCAAAGCACATTACAGGCGGCCAAAATGATTGGGCTCATTACACACAGCATATTCTTGAGTAATGACTCGATTGACTATTCCTTTTTTTGTTATCCACTAAAAAGATTTCCTTTTCTTTCATACTTCTTGATCCCAAAGATTATTCTTTTTTTGTTGTCACAATAAATTATTCTACCCATTCTTTTCCTTTCCAGAAATCCGCAACATGAGGCTAACATCCCCAGAATGTTAAACCTAGAAAAGGCCAGGCATAATTTTAGTGTCCAGTGTGTTTGACACCATTCCTAGCATGTCCAGACCATGTTCTGTCCAACATGTAAGAGAGACACTTCAAACCACGAGTATCTGTAGTTCTTAAAATAAGTGCCATGTTTTATATGAGCAATTGAACATATCACAATTTCCCTCGAGCTGCTGACACCGAATAATGAATGGAGAACCAGAAGACAGTGACTCAAATGCTTGAGAACTTAAATAATCCTATTTTCACATCCTATTTGTCACAAACAAATTTACCCAGTGGTTCAGGGGTATTAAGAACCCTATAACTGAACAAAACAACTAGTTCCAATAAAAAATAACTAGTTGAAAGAATTTCACTTACGAGTGCCAGTTGCGTTTTATAATGCCAACAACACGCCCAGAGAGACGAGCTGGCATAGCATTCTCGTGATCAGCAGAACCCTGCACCAGATTTGTGACTCTGGGAGCATCATCAGTGCTGTTTGGAGGTAAATGAACTTCATCTTCCTCCTCATCATCTGCAATACATCAAATAGAATATCTGTAAACCCAACACAGAGCAGCAAACATACACCGTAAAGAGAGAGGGTATGATTACAAAAAAACCTGAATAGACAAGCAAAGTTTTTTACCTGAGAATCAAACCATAAGAAAGGGTGCCTAAATATATTTGACGTGGCAAGTTTTAAATGGTAAAATAAATCCAATAACGTGCCTACCACTTTAATGGACAATTGCAGATATCACCCAGATGACTAACAATGCAAGATGTGCATGTTAAATCGTGTCTAACTCTTAGTACTTCATTGAACAAAGTGTTTTTCTCTACTTTCAACTAAAAAACCTAATGGACTTATGATGGAGCATTTTCCGTCTACATAAATGGCTACTGAGCTGATATATTACTTTTAGAGAGAGAGAGAGAGAGAGAGAAACATAAGACATGAAACTTGTGATATAATTGATAACAGTTTTGAATTGCTGTGGTCGATTGTACGTGTATCTTGCTGTATTCTTCTATAAGGAACAACTGCATGGTTTCAAACTTTTGAAGCAAGGAATTACAAACACCGGTACAGCTATAATTTATCAAAAAGGTTATAATCATGAAATTATGTGCATTACTCTGAAGAACCGTTTTAAAACAAAACCATAACCAGTATGGATCAAGGGACAGAAGCCTAATATCAGTAGCAATTATGTTTTTCACATAACATGAAAAATGCTTCACTCAGCACACAAATAAGAAGAGTCTACACCAAGAATAGACAACTGCAAAGTCAGTCCCTATATATCGAAATGAATTTCCACTTTGACTTGTTTCATGTCAAACAGTTTTTTTTTTTTTTTGGGAGATATATTTCAAGGTGATTTTTTTATCTGTAATTCCAATAACCTTCAGAATAATAGTATGTTTCTATGATTTATTGCAAAACGAATCAACTAGGAATTCATGAAATTGAGGATGTTATAAAAAGGTGAGTGCCATATAGGCCCTATATAGCTCAAATGTTAAAATTATCTCAAATATTTCCTTCCATCCAACTGTACTTTATCAAGTAAAAAGGGCGTATAAATTAAAATCCATATATGAGGTCATAGGTACCCATGCAATAGGAAAATACAAGCATGAACTTGTACAAACCTTCATCAGCTATTACAAGAGACTTCTCCTCTTGCCACTGCTCTCGAGGCAAAAGTTCCACGGCCACTACATCACCATCAAAAGCCCTATTCATGTTTGCACGCCCACATATAATGATTTCCTCACCAATACTTTCACTCCCAACATACGCTTCAAAAGGATTGAAACGATTAACACGCAGTTTCCCTTGGTGGTAAATTCCACGATGCAAACCAGCAGTAATTTCTGACATGGGCTTATGCTGCATGGGAAACAGGTAACAGGCAGCATTTATTTAAATGCACAAGAATATAAAAAATAACCAAAAGCAACAATCAGATATTCATCCAGGGTGAACAATTGTAGCCATATATACCTCGGGATATATTACTTTTCTCTTTGAGGGCCTCAAATCTTCGACATCCTCCATTGCAACATCTTCAGAGAGAGGCTGAACAATCAGGTCGAGCAATGATGGTTGACCAAGTGATTTTGCATATGATTCAACTGCAGTAGAATTAAAGTCTGTAAGTGCGTGCCTATAGAATATGTAGAAGTAGCAGGGGGGACGGTGGGGGGAGTATTGCAAGCAGAAGTAGCAGTACAGATAGCCAGCAGAAGAACATAAAAAACATACGCTTATGTTTCAGAAATAAAATGAACAGTTCAACCCAGCAAACAAAACTGTGTCATAATAATTCCAACAATTATTATCTACCTGTCTCTGCAGATATGCCCTCCTTGGTTGCCTTCCTCTTGTTCTCTCTATCATTTGTAATAAGGAGGACTCGCACAGTACTACCAAGGTGATTCTGATACCATAGGCTTGCCACCCGAATAGCTGAACCGTCAATGTTAGTGTCAAAAGAAAAAAATCCAAAAGATTTGCTATGAATCTAAAACCAATTACCTTTATTTAATAACAGAACATTCTTAAATATAATCTTTTGGATAGAGAAATGAAAGAATTTCGAGACATCAATGTATACCGGTGAATTTGATTTAGAATGAAATTTTCAATGAAGCCTTTGTTGCTTATCCATTCCATAGGAAATTCCCTCTTTCTACCTATAAATTCTCTTTCACCTCAAAACTTTAAAGTAAATCCCTGTGTAAACGAGCCAAATTACCAGTTTGTTTTTAAAAGTTTGGCAATCCTACAAAAATCATCGCATTTACACGCTAAGTACTGTTTAAATCTCATTCCCATGCATATCACTCGAACACTTGCAAAGGGCTTGGTCTAATTAGGGAGCAGTTTTTCCAAAAAATCCATTTTTTTTAATTGTCACTACTATGTGTCTTGCATTCTTGTATCCATTTAACATATGAATCCAATATCAAGTCTATGTATATTTATTTTCTATTTTCAAACATAAAACTACACTAACATCAATATTATCAATGCATGTTTAGCAGAGTTAAAACAAGGTTTAGAGTATTGATTGATGAGTTCAAATTTCAGAGTCGAATTCTCTCTGACTGCAATTCTAACGTTTTGCCAAAAACAATCAGCCAAATGACAACTCCAAATGCTCATAGTATGGAAAAAGGGAACAAGAAACAAATAAAAATTGTCATTTTATTGATAATAATGCAGAGAACATACCTCTATCATTCCTATCATTTGGACTTTCACCAGTTTCAATTTTCACAAATGTATCCCTACAAAAGCAATAAAATATCAATTGCAGTACCAGTAATAGATCAATTTTTCTTAATAGACATGGATACAGATATCTAAACTTATTCTTGAAAATACAGGAAGGACAGTTATTTGCAAGAACATAAAGACGCCAATTAAAATGTGAAACATTTTCAAGTGAGAGGGCATATTACTCAACTTCATACAACATAAATAATGGAGGACAAAAAGGTGCCAAAGAAATTTCAGACTCAAATATGCCTCATCGCATAAAATAGATTCTTGTTCCAGTTGGCTCAATAAAAAGATTGTTTTATATAATCACTGGTGTAACGACCCAAGCATATGTGCCTAATGGGCTGAGGCTATCCCAGAACAAGTTAATGACTTGGAAACGGAGGTCTTAGTCATTACAAAATAATCCCTCACAACTTTCTATCACGTCCCCAAGATTTTAACACAAGGCATTGTTCTTATGAGATACGTAAGTTAAATCCCAGTAAATAAGTTAGACATAGATGTTGAATCGTTATAAAAAAAAATGCACATTTCGTACCAATATTCAAGTTAAATCTCTAATAAAGCAGAAGTTTTGGATTTGAATCATTGGGGCACGATAAAAAGTCGTGGGATAAGAGGGTAGAGCGCTCCCAAAATGGATAGTACATATAATATAACGAATTGGACACAAATGCTTGAGTCGTTGCAGCCAGGCCCACATTTTTGGTCTTTCACGCCTTCTATGCTTACCATCAACACTAATATTACCACTATTCTCAAGCAAAATTAACAAAATAAAGGTAAAGAAAATTAAAGAGAGCAGTTAAGTTTATGAATAACATGAACAAGAACAAGAAGTTTTCTTCAGGAATTGAACGACGAATACACCGAAAGGAAATTTTGAGACAAACCATAACCTAGAATCAAATGATCACAACAATGAATACACAACAGATGTTCATAGCAAAAATTAAGGAACATACTTGTGGTACTCATTGGAAAACACGAAGAACCTTCGTAGTGGATTGCTGCAAAGGGCTCGAAGTCTATTATATACAGCAAGATTCTTGTTCTTGACCTCCTCCAACACAATGGATAGCACCACCACGTCCTCTATCGCTGGATTTTCCAACAAATCAATCTAACAAAAATAACACGCGTCAAAGTAAAATGCTTTTTACACAAGTAAACATCCAAGTTTCCAAAAATATAATGACTTTACCTGATGGAGGACAACATTAGTATCGACAATGAGAATAGCGGAGGCATTGGAGCTCAGCCTCGCTGCTGAAACATCGCACACATTGCAAAATGGTGCTCCACAATATATATCATCTCTCAAATAGTGCTCCCTCACCACCTGCCAATCCAATTATCAGCTAAACCCTAATATTTTAAAAATCCCAATAGAACTCTAACAAAGTGATAAACAATTAAGATTAGAGTTTGCTGAGGACCTTAATTACTTTGCCTTGCTTTGTCTTCCTGACGAATGACTTGCTCTGCAGCATCCTTAAACTTCAATAATTATTATTGGGAGAATTTTGATTGCAAAATTTGAGAGTTATACTCAGCAGTCAATTTTCGCTGATATAATTTAAATTCTCCTTCAAACTTCAAAGCTGTTTACTGGGAGATATATCCCAGAAATCTGATCTGTGCAAGATGTCGGGGCTACAGTTAAGACTCGTTTATTCGGCCCTTTTTATTGTTTGAGGAAAAGATTGTCTCTCTTCTTCTAAAACCTTTACGAAGGAAAACAACTAGTTGAAAAAAATATCATGCATAAGGAAAACAACTATTTGAACAGCATCACCATTTTAAATAATGATTGAAGAAAATGCTATACTAAATTATCTCCAGACATCTAGGGACATAATCCATATTCTAGATCAGTGAAAGAGCCCTTAGAATACAATTTAAATATAAATTTTTCATAATTAAATAAAGCAAAATAGTAATAAGCTGCTCTCAGAAGATTTTTATGAGCATGGAGCCAGTTCATACGCTTTTTATTTTCACATTTTATATCATACATAATTACAATTACATAATACAAAAAGATACCATTTTAGTGGACTAGAACTCAAACGAAAGTGAAGAATCATTCATCAGTAGTATATTAGACTTCAAACCAGGATCAAACAATTAAACTTATAGTTGTCCGTGAACTTTTTTAGGAGAAAAATTTAATAAAGATTCAACCTTTCTACAATTGAATTGCATCCTTCTAATTTTTGCAGATCGATTACCGTACTTCTTAAATGTGATGTCAGCTTATTCCTACAGCTACATAGCATCCTAATCAGATTGAAGACGTTGATTATAAATTTATAACCTACTCAAACTTAAAATCACTGATTCACATCCTTCTCAGATTTTAACACTCAGAGCTAAGGTCATCATCCTTTTCCATCTTGTTCTTCCTCAGCTTCCACTTCTTCTAGTTCTTTCTTCTTTTCAATTTTGCTACAAGTACAACCTATTCATCTTTCACCCACTTCTGCTTGCCCTGTAGGCCGTTCAGCTGACTAAAAAACTATCAGATGTATGCTTAAATTTCCTGCTGTTTTAAGGTTTCCAGATCTTTTTTTTCTGAAGGTCATAATGGAGAATATCCAACTCTTGAACCACGTGGCCAAAACATTTCATATCTCTTCCGAGCTTTGTACTAGAAAATATTTATATAAAGTCTAGGCCTTTGACACCTTTTTTTATGGGGTAGGGCATTTTTCCAAGGTATGCAAATTGGAGAATGTGGTGTTGCATTTGAGACCAGCAATGTCTTGCCATCGCCTCATTTAGGTCAGCTAAAAGATGTGGGATATCCAATCTTGCATTTTCACCTCTTATCTGACGGCCTCGGCAATCATAGACAAAAGTTGTTTCTTCTGATTCGTCAAAATATGCTAGCTAGAGTCAAGTTATGTTCTAAGGGAGGAAAATATATCCCCCATGATCTACATAGTCCTGCCTTAGCATTTTATTTGCAAACTACGCTAAGAGAAAACAGATGATGAAGACATCCATACCCCTTTCTCACTTTTCTATGGTAAGTTCTCCCCCAATTTCCTCTACCTATATCACTTCTTTCTTTTGTTTCTCTTTTTATCATTTTTTTTTATTTAAATTTGAGTAGGATGTTATCCAATCTAATTAAGTATTAGTAGGATACCAACTCCCTCTTAGATAATGGTATAATTTTTGTAAGTTGTAATTGGGGATGAGTTAAACTCACCAGATTCTGGTCTCGCACCATGAGCTTTACAGTTTAAAACTTATAAGAATATGAGAACCGCTTGTTAGAGGGTAGAGTTCTGGGCTTTCTTTGCAAACTACCCTTTTGTTTTGTAAAATGTCTTTGAGCTACTGGATAACAAGAAATTGCTGAGTTTATAATTGCGAAACACGCTTTGATCTCAAAAACTTCTGGATTTTAAGCCCAACTAATTTTGAGCTTTCTACTCAGACAAATTTGTAAAAGAGAAACATATAAATCTTTTGAAAAGAAACTAGTGGCAAAATAACAATTTCAAGTAGAAATCCATCCAACTGGACTTGCTCAATTACAAAATAAGAAAAACAAAACAAATTGTCAATTTTATGCTCTCCTCTAGTACACAAAAATACACAGAGAATTCGTCTTTTTTTCTTTTACATCTGTAACGTATTAACATTTACAAGAAAATATTGAATTCAGGAAATAAAGGCATATTAAACTTAAAATATCAGTTCCGATGCAAGTCTGCTAAGATATCATACCCTCAAATTTTAGCAACTAAAATTGATGCAGAAACATGCACAAAACAAATCACTAATCAAACATGGAGATATATGAACAATTGAATAAATCAAACAAGAGGAACTCCAACGTCAAGATGAAATTCGACTATCAAGAATATTAAAAGTCAGGCATATTTCAGAGGGAAAAAAAAATGTATCCACAAGCAGGGGCGGACCCAGAATTATAGTTGAATTATGTAAAAAGTAATTTCAAATTAGACAATAAAGATAATATTCAAAACTTTGTACTTTTTTTTACAATTGTTGCTTCTCATACTTTGAAAACGCCGTATAATAGTCTCGTTATTAATTTCATTAAATGCATTTTTTTCTACATACACAACTAAGCTATCATTCATCCATTTTTTTTAAAGTATACACACTATTTAAAATTGACTAATAAAGACACGAAATTCAATTTGAGGTAGTCTTTGCTCAAACATCGATCAAATTAGAGTCATTTTCAAAGGGATAATCCAATTAATGGGGTCACTGTCTACAATTTTGGTCCTCAAGAATTGGGTAGGGAGGATATCTAAAGCTCCCAGCTTTTAAATTCCATTTTCTGGAGCTTTCTATTTCAAGAAACAGTGAGTAATTTTCTTGGAATTTTTATTACAAATATGCTAATTTTTACTNAGTCATTTTCAAAGGGATAATCCAATTAATGGGGTCACTGTATACAATTTTGGTCCTCAAGAATTGGGTAGGGAGGATATCTAAAGCTCCCTGCTTTTAGATTCCATTTTCTGGAGCTTTCTATTTCAAGAAACAGTGAGTGATTTTCTTGGAATTTTTATTACAAATATGCTAATTTTTACTTGAAATCAGTCCATTAAACTATTTCACAAAGTTAATCAATTCATTCAATGATAATTTATTGATAATTTTTCAGAAGCAAATAACCAATCACATGCTAAATATGCATTCAGCTGCTAAACTATAGAAAAAACTAGACACCCAATGTGTATAATCCATTCTAACTCCTAATTTCAGAAGAGGGTGACTAACCAATTCCTTTACTTTCAATCTTTCCAAATCTCCTTCCTCTGTGCGTAAACTCAAACCACTGCCATGACTGCCCACGTTCCTCAAATTTGAACCCATTTTGTACACACACCCAAACCCATTTTCATTGTAGTTAAGAACTTAAGTCAATTGATGTCTCCAA
>CAIGRR010267753.1:0-11808 GCA_903798365.1 Fraxinus sp. 1973-6204 | reverse complement strand
TGTTAGACCATAACCCACTTTCTTAAATTCAAAGGTAGGATTTGTCAACCTAATCTTGAACACTATTAAACCTTACTTACCTTGAAATATCTAGTAAAAATGTCATACAAAATATTTAGGGTAAAGATATTTGTACATAATTTAATGTACCGAATTGTTTACCCCTTCTCACATGAACGTGGGCCCCGCGTGAATAAAAAAATTCCAAGATGTGGTTCATACCCCCTATTGTGAGTAGTCGGTAAACGATTAGGTAAAAAGATTCGGTACATGTAGCATGGTCCAAATATTTATTGGTTGCAAACAAAATAAACTTTTGACCCAGAAGAAATTTAGTCATTCGGACGTCCGATTCACCGCAACGGTCAAATTTTCGACCATTCTAACAAGTTTCAAATGGCTAGTTTTTTGGTCGTCCGGTTCTGAACTGAACTTCCGGATGGGTCTTTCGACTTGGCAGATCACTTTTATAAATACCAACTCACCTACCATTTGTAAAAACAATTTTTGAGCATTCGATTGATATTCTTTTGAGCTAAAATTGTATTAATTTCTCATATCATTTATTATTAAATCATTTTGCTATTGAAAAATCTTGGATCAAATTAATTCATGAAAATCATTCCATACATCAAAGATTTTCATACATAACACTTGAACTTCATTCATTTCTATCTATTAAAATGTTAGCCTACTTCTCTTCTTTTACTGAACCTTGGAATCATTATTCATTAAGNTTTTCATACATAACACTTGAACTTCATTCATTTCTATCTATTAAAATGTTAGCCTACTTCTCTTCTTTTACTGAACCTTGGAATCATTATTCATTAAGAAGAGAAGATTTCATTTGTAAACTTATTTGAAATGTAGGTCAATTGAGGTCCCAACAAAGCTCAACGTTGCAAAATGATCGGTGCTCCTTGCTTGTAAGTCATCGAAAGCTTTGTAAATAGTTGGATTGCACCACAAGTCAATCAACATAGTGAAATTGGTCTTGCTCGTGCCGGAGAGTTTGGTAACGGAGGACGTAGATTATTGCGTTGGATTGAACTTTCATAATTATATCGTTTGCAGTCTCTATCCCTCTTTCGTATTACTTTCATATTCGTGTTTGCTATTTAAATTATTTTATCTTGTTATCACGTGCTTGATTTTAAATAAATTTCTAGAAAATGTTTTTGAAACCAATTCACTCCCCTCTTAGTTAGCTATTCTTGGACTTTCATTACAATTATCCTAAAAGTCAGTAATCACTTTTCTCACACTAAATTGTAGAGAGAGGCTAAGTATATATAGGCAACTATGTAGGATGACGTCCAAACCCTAATAGATGAGTTATAGTTGAAATAGAATGCCAAAAATGTTTTAAACACGAAAAGGGCCTAGGCCGAATAACGTTGTCGCTCAACCGATAAGCTAGTGATAGGTCTGTAGCTCGAACGTCAAACGGGTGATAAGTGAGCGATCAAGTCTTAGGAGAAAATCTGCAGGTGTTGCTTGAGTGGCCGCTAGCGGTAGGCTATCAAAAATGCGGCGACTCTTCTTCTCGGTCCGTACTTTCAACATTTTCGAGTCCAATACAAATTCGATCTCCCGATAGGTCTTCTAAATAGAATTTCGACTTGAATAAGACTCCAGTAGAATTCTAAACTGAATTCATCTTGATGTGCACTTCAATTAGAATTCTTCAACTATTTCAACAAGAAATTCAAGTCACACCCAAATTCTAACAATCTCCACCTTGACACGAATTGCAATGAACAAGCCTCCAAAATTTTCTTCTCTTGGAAAAGAAAATTCGTCTACAAGGAATGAACTGACTCTTCAACAATAACCAAAATTGATTTCTCCAACCAAACACAAAATACTCTACCTCTTCCAATGAATCCAAACACTACTCTGTAAAATTACCTTAGATTTCCAAAAAAATCATAATAATTTTAAAATTCAGCAAACTGGGTTGTGTAAAACACCTCAAAGCAAAATCAAACCTAAATGTTATTAAAGTCCCTTTACTAAATTGTACACCTTCTACTACGCTGAAAGTATGCTCAATAAAATTAGCATCCACATATATTTTTCCACTAGATCTATCCCTAACAATAGAATACAATGGTACCGCAAGTGATGGTGGTAAAGCGGCATTATTCATATCTCATGAACTCCACTGAGCTATATTCTTCAAATTCGACCATTTACGAGCTCCTTAAGGTATTGTACCGAACTAAATGTCCACCATGACACTGAACCTATGCTGATTGACTCTTCTAGATTCTACACAGCCCTACAAGATGTATAATTGAGACATTTCATATCCCTCCAATACAATTTGGGCACCCTTACAAACTTTCAAATCTCCACCTCCACCAAATAACTCATAATCCTTTGAATCAAGGGTAGACAACGAGACGAGATTCTTCTTCAAATCTGAAACATGTCGAACCTGACTAAGTGTTCAAATTATCCCATTCAATAGCTTCAATATGACCGTACAAGGTGTGTTGTTTCCTATAACTACGACATCTTTGAAAACAGTTTCATATGTAGTAAACAAGTCCTTATTAGGACACCTATGAAACACACACGCTGAATCCAGAATCCAATCCTCATCTAGTTTAGACTCAATGTCAGAAATAGCCAATATATCTCCTTCACTTACAATGTTCTCTGCGACGTCTACTTCACTTACAGTGTCTGATTGCTTCTCATATCGATTTGTAGCCAACCATTCTTTATTATGTAATTTGTACCAATCCTTCTTCATGTGTCCATTCTTCTTGTAGAAGTTACAAATTTGATTATTGAACTTAGACTTCGATCTAGCCCTTCGAGAACCACCATGAGCAACAAGACATTCTCCATCTCTGGCCTCAGTTACCAAATGATTCATCTTCTCTTTTGAAAATAAAGTATCATACACCTCCTCTATGGTGAGAGTATCACGACTATATAAGATCGTGTTTCTAAATGAAGAAAATGAAATGGGTAACGAACATAATAGGATCAAGGCTAAATCTTCATCATCATACTTTACTTCAAAAATTTCCAAATCAGCTACTACCTCCTTAAATACAGCCAAGTGATATTCCAATGATCCTTTTTTTGCCATTCAATGAGAGTATAAGCATTGCTTGAGATGCAACTTGCTTGTCAGACTTTTAGTTATGCACAATTGCTCCAACTTCAACCATAAAGCAGCTGCTGGGCTCTCTTCAAAACGTCTTGAGGAATGATATTCGATAGATGAAGATGAATATAAGAAATTGCCTTCTTATCATTTCGTAATTTATCCTCTGTGGTCAAAGTTGCAGGCATCTTGTCAATTCTCAACAAGTATCTTTCAAATCATGTTGTTCAAGTACTACATGCTTCTTAATGTGCCATAGTGAAAATCTAGTGGTCCGATCCAAAAGCGGAATGTCATACTTCATGGAAGCCATCATGAACAAAAAAATCTCGAACAAATAAAATCATGCGCTCTTGTAGAACTGCTGAACATAGACTCTAATACCACTTGTTATGTTAATTATACCCAAAATCTCTGATACCAATTGTTGGGAATTCAAGAATCACGTACTGCTCGATACCACTTGATATGAAATCAACCACCGAATTGAGATTTAAAGTTATATGGCACAATAATGAAGTATTTGATCACAAGCAAAATAATAAAAGAAGACAAGTCACACCCAAATTTTAACATATTCTCTATTCTCATCCCTTTTTCTCTTCCTTTTTCATTATTATGTCCATTCTCTAATATTATTATTTTTACTATTACTTACTACATATATTTAGCCTTGCTTGATCGCCTTTAACTTATTCTACATTATTTTTTATACTCATTTTTAATCATGTTCACATAGTAAAATATTTTACACGTAAATTTAAAAGTTTTCTACTTTTTAACCACACATTCTTCAAAAATTATTATTCAAAACATAGTTTTTGAAAATTAAAAGCCACCAAATAGGAGCTCAGCCATTATGCTATTTGCCCTTTGAAAATAGTGGTACATCTAGCATAAATGTAACTTGTATTTAGTCAATGTTTGATCCTCATTTTTTAAAATTCATTTTCATTCAAACATTTCACGTTATTCAAAAAATTTATCATTTTTCAACCACACATTCTCTTTTACTAAAACCTACTAAAAATCTTTTTTTTTTTTTGGCAAAGTCAAACAAGAACTTAATATTAAAATAAGTTCTTGTCTTTGTAAAATTTATCTTATTATTGTGATAATACTTCATATCGTACCTCATACGTCGTTCCTCCCCCAACAAGTGGTATCAGAGTTTTAGGTTTTTAATTTGTTCAAGATTCTTGTTCTTGATAAAAACTATGAAGTATGATATGCCAATTTTGAATCACAGCACTAGATTTTCATTTAGCAGGTGAAGATGCGAGATGCACTCGCGCGGATAGATTTGGATAATGCATTGTTGAAATTTGATATTATGCCCTCAACTTGGTCGACGGAGGAGAAATAATGTAAGGATTGTAAGTCACTTTAACAAACTCATGTTCATCTTTCGAGTAACATTCTTCAGAACATGTTGAAGGAGAAAACGATAGATGCGTTGTGGTTAAAATTGGAACAATTGTGTATGACTAAGAGTTTGACCTCCGAATTGCAACTGAAGCAGCGTTTGTATTCTCATTGTATGACAGAAGGTGGATCATTGGAAGATCACCTAACTATTTTTAAGGAGATTTTCACCGATTTAGAGATTTTAGAGATAAATTATGATGAATAATGTTTTGCCTTATTTATTTTGTGTTCGTTGCCCGTTTCTTTTATATAGACGATTTTATATAGTAGTTAAACTCTCACAATTGAAGATGTGGATGATGTTTTGTTTTCAAAGGAGAAGATGGAGCATTTGGTTGGATATTAGATTAGAGATGGAGAAGGCCTTGTTGTTCATGGTGGTCACGGAAGGACCAAGTTGAAATCTAATTTCAATAATTAAGTTTTTTTATTTCAAGAAGAAATGACACATCAAGAGAGATTACAACAATTTTCAAAATAAAGATAAGTTGGCGGAAAATCAAAAGGGAAGGTAATCAAGTACTTCAGGCGAAGAAAATGTCGTAGATGGCTATTTCAGTTATGGGAATCTTTTGGCTATTTCTGACAGCGAATCTAAACCTGGTGAGAATTGAATTCTAGATTCAGCTTGTAATTTTCATATGTGTCACAATCGAAATTTGTTTACAACTTATGAAACAATTTCGAATATGTCGTGGTCATGAGAGACAACGCACCTTATCATGTAGCTGATACTGGTAGAGTCAAACTTAAGCAGTTGGATGAGACATTTAGAACACTTGATCACGTTCGACATGTTCCAGATTTGAAGAAAAACCTCATCTCGTTGACTACTTTTAATTCAAAAGAATACAATTCTTTGGTGTAAGTGGAGTTTTGAAGGTTTGCAAAGGTGTCCGGATTGTAGTAGAGGGACAAAAAAGTCACAGTTATACGTCTTTCAAAGTTGTACAAAATTCGTGAAGAACAATCAACAAAGATTTTGTACCGTGGTAGATATCAGTTTGGTACAATACCATTGGAATTTGGTTTGGGATCTATGTTGAAGAATACAGCCTAGTCGAGTTCGGAGGATATGGGTAATATCATTTTGCCATCACCTGCTATGCTATCATATTCAATTGATAGAGACGGACCTAGTGAAGATAGGTACGTGGATGCTGATTTTGTTTCGCATACTTTAAATGTATTTGAAGGTGCTGAGTCTAGCAATGAGCCTTCTACAAATGAATTTGGTGTTGATTTTGTTTTAGGGTGTGTTTTGGTCCTATTTGGTATTATTAGTGATTTTCGGTTGAACCCGAGGTCTAAGGAGTAGTGTTTTGATTCATTTATCCTAGTTGGATATTGTGGAACATGTGGATAATTTTTGGTTCGTTGGGGGAAGTTAATTTGGCTCTTGTTGAAGAGTTCACTTCATTCCATGTAGTAGGATTTTTTTTTCTCTAGATGGAGAAATTTATAGTTTCTTTTGTTACGGTGAAGTTTATGTCAAGGTGGAGATTGTTGGGTTTGAAATCCAAATTCCACAAATTTTTTATTTGGGAAATATTTTTTTTTTCCTTTATTCCACGTGTTTTTATTGGGAAAGTGCCGTTTCCTTTATTTCACACATTTTTGGTATTATTTACATATTTAAAAATGTTGTTAGGGTTTTGATATGTCCCATATATATAGTTGACACTTCTTTACAAGTTGATTTATTACATAATTAAGAATAATTGTGAGAAACACAATTATTGTAATTTTTTCTCCATTATGGTTGAATAAAATCTCCAATTCTTCTACCAAATTAAATTCGTGTCTTTGTGTTCGTCTTGTTATTGTGATTAATACTTTATATCGAGCCGTATAACCTTGTTTCGCCCCCGACGAAGATTTAAGATTTATTTTATGGCTCTTAAAATGATTTAATAAGTCATGCTTTAATTGTTTCTCGTCCCATTTTGCAAAAGATCCCAAACTTTGAACATATTTGTCCAAGTTGCCTATAATATAGTCCCTGTTAGAGTCTCGTTCTTTGAAAAGTTATTTTTTAAAAAATTTATTTTCAATTACTTATTCTCCTAATATAATAATTTTACATGTAAATCCAAAATTTTTCTCTACTTTCTAACAGCACATGCTCCAAAAAATCATCATTACAATATATATTCTCTCAGAAAACGGGGTTCAAACAAACCCTTACTGCCCTCGTCCAAAATATTCGCTCTTCTATTCCAGAATTGTCAATTTGTTGCAATTCTACCCAAAAAAGAAAAAAATCTCTGCTTGCTTTAAATTAGTCCCTACATTTTCTGGATTTGGAAAATTAGTCCCTCAGTTTATGCTGCAAGGATCCCTGCATTTGAGTTTTTTGCTACTTTATTGTAATGGATTCTTTCGTCATCAGAAACAAGATGTATTAATTAATAGAAGATTGATAATAGAAAACGTTAAGGACAAAAGAGCAAAAATTATGAACGTTCATTGCAATTAAAACGTCGTGTGGTTAACAAACACTAATTATAATTACCCCTTCATTTATAATGCTCCCTTTTCCAGAACTTCGTTTTTGTAAATCCCTTAGTTTTGCTTTAGTGATTCAAAAATCATCAAGTATATGAATAACATATGAAATTGCCGCATACGAGTTGACATCTGAAATTAGTACAAATTACCTAAAAAGAAGTATAAATAGAGGAATCGCTGAATAATCCTTTAATGTGTATCAAATTTGGTATATGGCCATTGAAAATAAGTGACAACTTTGTGTTTGTGTAGTTGATTCTATCTTAGGTTTGGCTCATAAATTGGTCTTTTTGTTGACTCTTTCTGAATAATTTCCTCTTCTCCTTTCAATTTCATTTTGCTCACTCCACTACTTTTCTATAACCTGATCTATATGATCTTATTAATGGAAAACATATCCTTTGAAATCAACTATAACAACAACAACAAAATATATAATGCTTAATTTATTTTCAAGGTAGTTCTACTTTACTTTCCTGATAAATAACTTCTTTAGCCATAAGCAAGAACAAATATTTGATTTATTCAAACATACTTGAAACAAAACACGGTTTAAACGCACGTTTTAAGGTGAGAACATAAATGTTCATATTTCTTCATAGAACAACTGTTTGAAAGTCCCAATATGCTCTGTCTGAAAGCAAAATGCAACCATCAATGATCCATCCCCTTCTCGACTAGGAATAATGAAAGATTTCCCGTCAAAACCCATTTCTGCAGGACCCATGTGGATGAGATCTCCCCACCCAAAATCAGCTTCATATACAGACATAGATGTCCAACTTGTGATTTCCATATTTGGGTTTCCATAGAAAGATCCCAATGAATACCCTTCAGTAGGGAAATTGCGAAGCCAAGAAATATCTTGTTGATTCACGGCAAGTACATATGATCTTATATATTCGTCTGTTACCTTTTCGACTGATTCTCGTATTCTACTTGAAGCGTAAGCTAAGGGGTTTGAGAGTAAGTCTCCTGCTGTTGCTACTGCCGCTTGGCGTATAACGGCGTTTCCAAAGTATCCCTTTGGTATTGGTGGCTGTATTCTATTTCTCAAATCGACTGCCAAGTGTAATCTTGTTAGTTGCTCTTTTTTATGCCCCCGCGCCTTGGATGCGCACCTCCATATGTGTCCGGCCACAGCCTCGTACCTATATGGCAAAGAAAAATACTTTTATATAATAGAATGTTATGTTGAAACTCACTATCATCTAGACGAGTGCTAAGCACAAGTAGTGTTACACGGCATTATTATATAGTCCCTGTTTAATTCAGCTAAAAAGTTAGATTAAAATCTAAGTTAAAATTAACAATAATTTTAATAACATATTTCATTGGATTCACAACAAACGAAAAAGGAAACAAAAGATGAAACATAAATCATGGATCAACTAAGCCCTCTCAGGGAGTACACTAACTTTTATCAAAATTTACTAAAAATCTGATTTTTATCTAAGATCAAAATATTTTTCTTATCATGAAACTTTACAGAAAGAATTTCTTTTTTCGGATATTACATAATTGAACCGTGATAAGTGTATTTTATACATTTTATATAGGTAAAACTCAATGATTGAAAAATGAATTCAAAGAAACAGAAGAAAAAGCAAGGAAAAAGGGCAAAGTCCAAAGTTTGAGTACCAATTGCAAATATTCAATAGTTGATTCGAACCACGAGACGATACTTTAAAGATTGTTATGAGACAGTTGGATGGAATTAGAATTCAAAAACTATTGGAATATGATGAAAATATTATCAAAATCAATTTTCAATCACAAAAGTTATATTCCATATTTGTAGTCGAAAATTGAGACTCATTATAGGCATAGTAAACATCGGAATTGGAAATATTCTATTTAATCAAAGTTGTAGTCCTTTAAGTTAGATTTCTAACGCACTTTGAATCGTCTCAATCCAATATTAGGAGTGAAAGTTATGACCAAAATACTAACTGCTATGCAGAGACAAAATTCGTGTGTGAAGACAACTTTCCTTATTTGATTGGAACTCTTTCGAAAATCAATTTGGGCATGATTTCAACCAATTGTTTACTCTTAAAAATACCTAACACCAGAATACATATAAAAGACCTCTCATATACATCTCATACTCCAATATTTATCAATTATTATCATCAAATGAGGAAAATTCATAGTTTTTGTGAGACAATTGAAAGAGATTTGCAAGAATTCAATCAAGTGAAGATTCAAACCTGATTTTTGGGCAAAAAAGAGAAGACGAGTGGAGATTCATCAAGAAACCATTGAAGAGATTCAAAATTTCAAGATTCATCTNATCAAGTGAAAATTCAAACTTGATTTTTGGGCGCAAAGAAGAGAAAGAACCAGTAGAGATTCATCAAGAAATTATTGAAGAGATTCAAAATTCATATTCATCTTTTCAATTTATTAAAAAATGCGGGTTATGTTTTTCCACTTAAATATAATTTCTTATTTCGATATCTTAGTCTAATTTTATACACTACTATGTTGAGATAAACTTTTGTTATGATATTTTTAGTTTATAATTAATTATTTTGACATTATTATTGTTTTTATGGTTCTTTTAAATTGTTTGATCACCAATTGAATTGTTAGTAGATTTTATTTATATCGAGAGAGATAATAGGTTTTAAATATAATATAATAAATATCGTAAGGTTCGATAGAGATAGAGATGTATCTCTATATTTTATAGGGTTTCAATAGGTGTTCCGATACTTATTAATACATTTATCATGTTTATATCTTTCATCGAGAGATGAAATAATAACATGAGGGGAATAGATTTGATCTCTATCGAGAGAGACTTTCAATTAAATTAGGAACATTGACCAACATGAATGATTTCAAATTGTCACTTTAATTGTTACATTAAAAATTGAATAATAAGGGGGATTCGACATCTTAGCAATGCATCTCACACATTTGAAAAATATATTTACTTACTNATCGTTTCAAATTGTTACTTTATTTGTTACACTAAAAATAGAATAATAAGAGGATTCGACATCATAGTAATGTATCTCATATATTTAAAAAACAAATTGTAAAGTCCCAAAATTTTCATAGAATAGAATTAATTATTCTACATGGTTTTTAATGTTTTGAAAAGTTAGAGACTAAAGTGTATATGTATTAAATTTATTTTTATATGGGTCAAATATTTTTATATTGATGGTGCAATGATAAGTATATGGATATTTGGTTCGTTGGATATATCGTAATTAATCATGTATATTAGGTTCTATAAAAAGTTAATTCGAATAAGCGAAGCCCAAGTTATCGAGGTCGAGAGATATCATCTTAAATTGTTATTTAATTAAATTAATTAATGAGTTAGTATACCAGGGTGACATGTGTAGAGTAAGTTTATTGGTAAGTTATTAATTGGTTTATATTAAATAAGGATGTATATTAAAAAAAAAAAAAGAATTGTGAGGCAACCACGTCTAGTTGAAAAGGTGTCAATGAGTTTTATTTTAATATTATTTAATTGCCTTGATTTTGAGACTTAGTAATGATAGCCCGCCACTTTTGTTGGATGGGAAAGAAAGTGATTTTTAATTGTATGTATTGCCGAGATTGAGACCTTAATTTTGTAGATTTTTAGAAATATATTTCCCTTTCAACTTCAAATATTATACAAAAGTAACCATTATCTACCTTAAAGAAAAAAAGAAAAGAGAAAACATAGAAATGTATTACCGTGACAACAAGTAGAAATTAAAGATTTGGGAACATGAAATTCTTGTATTTTTCTTCCCACCACCCTTTTTATCAATCAAGGTAGGATAACGATGTGCAATTGATTTTATTCCGTTTAAATTATTTCTTCATGTTGATGAATTATTATACCAACGAAAGTTAAAGATATGATTTGCATAATATGGTCATCTGGTACCAAAGATATGATATGTATTGAGCTTTTACCGATTTTGAAAGAAATGATGACGGTATGATATTTTTTACGCATGATTTAATATTCTTATTCGGGATTGCACCATTAATTCGTGCCATATTAAGTATTCATATGTACTCACTTTTTTTTCCCTACCCCTCATATATTAGAACGGGTTGTTGGTTGACGGACGATGAGGTTTTGTCATGATGTCGGATTTATGGAACTAAATAAATAACCCAGAGTAACGTGACTGTGGATTTATTTTTCAGCATTATTTGTTTTTTTAATCACATAATCATGTTATTTAGAACGTGTCTTATTTAGATATGTTTCCTACATTTCTTTTATTTATTATTGGTAGAACCAAAATTTTCACGTTGGGTTGTTTGACATGTTTATTTAATTATTGAATGAAATGTTTAGTAACGATTTGAACTTTAAAAATTTGGGTCGTTACACACATTTACTTATTTTCATTAGTTTAATTGATAATTTAGGTATTAGACTATTAGTATAGAAAAAATCATTAAATTTGTTTGCTATTCGATTAAAGTTACAATTAATTTTAATTCGATCAAACACATAGTTCTCATAGGTTCGACACTCTATTATTTATCATTATATTACTTGATCATGATTAGGGTGGGCAAAACTCAACTCAACCCATTCAAACCACCCAACCCGACCGGTTTGGGTTGGTTTTTTAATTTTTTTTATAAGGGTTGGGTGGGTTGGTTGTGTAAGCAGGTTGTGTTGGGTTGGGTTGGGTTGGGTTATGGGTTAAGTCATGAAAACCGAATAAACCCGCCAAACCCGACTCGTCTATTTAAAAAAA
>CAIGRR010267752.1:0-14347 GCA_903798365.1 Fraxinus sp. 1973-6204 | reverse complement strand
CGACCCGACCCGAATTTATCCCTAACCCGACCCAACCCGACCCGAAACGGTTCGGTCCGGGTCGGGTTTTCGGGTCGTGGTTTTCAAGCCCACCCCTAAGTATACTCACATTTCTGCTGAAATATTTATCTTTCTTAAAAAATTCCTTCCTACTTTAAAATTTTCTTCGTAATATTCACCCTAAGAACCCGCCAATGGAACGCTATATAGAGGTTAATTGTCATTCTTTATCAAATTTTCATTAGCACTCTACTATTATTCTTTTGCACAAAACTTGATTTTTTTTTTTTGAATTATTGAAATTGTAGTATTTGAAGGAACAAGAAACACATCTGAGGCAAGAAAACGAAAAACTAGAAGCTGAATACAGGTTTCACTGATCACCCTGAGCCCCTGTTTGAGCCAACTTTTTTGAAAATGAGAATGAAAAATATAATCGTTATTGGGGCCACATAAAAGATAGAAAATTTGAATTTAAATGTTGATGTGATGAATAACGGTCATATTTTTCATTTTAAGGAGAAAAAAAGATGGCTCAAACAAGGTCTGAATCAAAAACTTTAGTAGTTGAAATTTTTTTTTTTTTTTTTCTAGCTTCTTTAATTGTTATGAACAATTTGAAGCAAGTCTGAGTATCCAATTAATAGTAGAGCCAAGGGGGAAGATGTGGGGCAAAGAACCATTAGAAAACTAATGGACATAGAGAACCAGATGGCGCATAATTCAGAAAGAATCCGAGCAACTGAGGTATTATTGGAAATGGAAGTGCCTTTACAATATTGAATTTAATAAAACTTTTGATTTTGATCCTTTGTATATTCAGGACCGAATTATGGATAGCCAAATTAAGCATATGGAAGCAAAGGTAAACTGCTCCTAAGAAATATTCATTGGTGTTAAGATATCTTCCAAAAAAACCAAAATAAGCGAGTATGTAAGTATTTCAAAGGGATTGTTTTGTTAGATGGGCTCTAAACATTGACAGTAGTAAGACCCTGTTTGATGGCCTTCATTTTTTTTGGTAATTTAAAGAGTTTCCACTTATTTAGAGGGTGTTTGGTAGAGATTAAAATCGGATTAAAATTGAAAAACTGGCCGTTATGGTTGACTTTTATTAGACGGGTGAGACCCAATAACGATCATATTTTCAGTTTTAATTGGATTTTAAGTCGTACCAAACAGGCCCTTAAACCGTGCAATATTCATAAAAAATTCTGTACCATCCATCGGCAATTACTCCATTCAATGCATTGACAGCCGGTCAAGAAATTTATTTTCCAATTCTACCCTAAATGACACAATCCAATTTTACAACTTTGCCCTTTACAGAACCACAAACATAAGAAATTGGAGGGTAGTTTTGGAATAACAATCTTGGATTCAAAATTGAGTACAGTAGTACCTCATGTTTTGAAATTAATATGATGTGTTTGGTCCACGTTTACTGTACAAAAAATTGGTTTTTGGCAAAATAAAGGCTCCCAAACACGCTAAAGAATAATAGATACTAAGATTGTAAATTGTATCGGAAGTCCTGTCGTGAGGGCAATATATAGATATGAAGACACATAAGAATTTAAGAACGTAGTTTTCGATTGCTAGTTTCATGCCAGTTTTGTCTTTTCAATCCAGGTGCAAAACTTAAAAGCTAGAAATGCATGGCTGAAGATTAAGATGTCAAATCGGGTAAATAACCATTTCATAATTGCTCAGATTACGCCATTCTCGTAACAATTTCCAAGTCTTCTATCTGGAAAGGATGTCGATGATGTCTTTCGAATGGTAGTCTATTCGACTGTTCCAACTATCGATTTCTTCAGCCAACTATGTATAGTTTATGTTCATTCAATTGTACCAATATTCTCTTTCAGAGTTTGTACCAAAAAATTTTGCACGATATTCAATATATCTTTTGATTTTTAATGCAGCTTGCACTCCAAGAAGGACAAGGATCAAATGTGGCAGAAGGAAATTAGTCTTCTGCACTGCACGTTCTAGTAAAGCTTCACAGTCCAGAAAGAAATAAGTGTTCCCTGCAGAAGTATTAGGTGGATTAATGTATTTTATGCTATTCGAAAATCATATATTATGATTATAAAAAGTACATAGCTAAATGGTGAATAGTTTGCAATTGAACTAGAAATAATACGTGTAATAGTGGTACGATTAATGAAAGAATTCGCAGCATATCATAACTTAATTAAGTTTATGAAGTTCGTCAAATCTTACTTGAAAGAAATAATTCTCAAGATCTAATTCATGGTTGAGTCACTTGCACTCTCATGCTCCAAAAATCAGTGAATTTACAAACTCCAAATCTGCATTTTAATCACTCCAATGGTCCATAATCCATTCAAAATAGAAGGAGTCTATTACCCACAATGTAAGAGTTGGCTAAAGTGGTGCATTAATTATATTCCGTTAACAGAAACATGAGCATAATGATTTTCCAAAACCATAGTATGTTCATAATAATGAGCAAATTATGACTTACTCAAGCATAGTAAATGCAGAAATTTGAAGGGGATAAAATGAAGTGAGCTATGTTAATACAAACCTCCTTAAAATGAATTTCGCCTTCTGCACTTGTGCTAATAGGAGCAAACGGACATTTGTCTCCAAAGATACGCTTATTTTGAAATCAATATAGCACAATATTAATTTTATTGAGTGAACAAATGCTTGAGTGTACTCTTCTAGAATGGAAGATATCGTAATTAAATATCGAACACGAAACTCAAAAATAATTCGAACAATATTTGGACATAATATTGGGAATAAAAGAATTAGAAATCAATTATATGAAATTAATTTGGAATAAAGAAATTGGAATTATGAGTGTTGTATATATAGATTTTTATGTGTCACTTCCTAACGGTTGCATTTTTTGACAAAATTAATTTTAACCATTAATTTCATAATTGATAGTCTGGATTGCACCTTAATAATAGGTCATGACTTGTTATGCACCTTTTGCACTTAAAGAGTCGCACTTAATCGTTATATTGATTGAAGACTTTTTTCAATTTACAAATTTTAATCTTTTTAGATACCCTTAAATTCCAACAGTAAGTGCCAAGTTTTGTGAGTTTACTAGCCAAGTTCTAGCTTTTAAATCATGCTTTCATTAATTGTATGAAATCCATCAATGATTTGCCATCAGATACCATTTTCTATACCCTTATATGTTCTCTTGTCTTAAACAAAAACAACAATTCAAACACCTTACCTGAAACCACAGCCAGAAGAAAAGAAATGGATAAAGCCCCTATTGACCTGTTACTGCCTCCTTTCTCTTTTTGTTCTTCAATTTTGTGATTTTTTTGTATAATTTCACTCGTCACTAAGCATCAATCTAAATCTTAAAAAAAGGAAGGTTGCTTCTTTCACCCTGCTATCGAACCTTGGGCCGGGACTTGAGTGGGTTTTGATTTTGAACAAGATATTTAAGACAAACTTATTTATTTATTTATTTATTTATTTTTTTCAAATTTACTTTGGCTCTATTTTTCCAGCATCAACAAATTTGCTATTTTTCTTATTCTTGGTTTAGTAGTTAAGTAATTTTACATTTGCATTTTATCAAGGTTATGTCAACTCGCTCTAGAAACACGAATAATAGGAATGATCAACCCCAGATCGGAGCAACTGAAGCAAACAATGACAACAATCACAACCAGAATAACCAATTCATGCAGTTTATTGAAGCAATAAGCAACATGGAGCCACCCGCTGCGCCACTGTTGCACCACCATCTGCAGAGAGGAGTGTGACTACAATAGTGGAACAATATCGTAAGCTACAAACCCCTAGCTTTGAGGGAGGCATAGATCCACTAGCGGCAAGAATCTTTGAACTTGTGGAGTGCCCCAAAACTCGAAAGGTAATCTGTGCAACCTTTATGTTGGAAAAAGAAGCAAGACAATGGTGCACGACCATTGTCTTCTTTGGGGTCCTTCTCTTCGTCTATCACTTCTCCAATAATATTACCCATTCCGTCAACTGTTAGTACAACGGAAAAATTGCCAACACTAGGTGGGCTACGTGGAAGGCGACGATTAGGCTCATATCATAAGGGTCTTTCAATATTTCTAGTGTCTTCAGTATTAATAATCCATGGATCCCTCAAGCACACAATCAACACGGCAGGGGCAGTTTGGTATTCGAACATTCCCTTAAGCCTATCAACAAACCGTCTCCAGTAAGGACTAAGTGTCCTATATAGATGATAAACAATCTCATCCCTATGAAACTGGTGTCCATTATTTCCGACTCCTTGACGATCCTTTCTATGACATCTAAATGTTCCAACATATTGTGTTGGAGTTCCTTGTGTACGTCCTATGCAATCTGAGAAACATCTCACGTCTTCGGGCCTGGTCCCTAGTCGGTTGCGACCGTCCATTGATTATCTAAGAAAGTAAATTTATATTAATTAACTTTCTTACGTAAATCGATGTACACTAATCCAATAATATTACCCATTCCGTCAACTGTTGGTACAACAAGAAAATTGCCAAATCTAGGTGGGCTACGTGGACGGGGACGATCAGGCTCATATCCCAAGAGTCTTTCAATATTCCTAGTATCTTGAGTATTGATTATCCATCGATCCCTCAAGCACCCAATCAACACGACATGGGCAGTTTGGTATTCGAACATTTCTTCAAGCCTATCAACAAATCGTCTCTAGTAAGGACTAAGTATCCTATATAGGTGATAAATGATCTTATCCCTATGAAACTTATGTCCATTATTTTCGGCTACTCTGACGATCCTTTCTATGACATCTAAATGTTCCAACAGATTGTGGTTGGTTCCTCACGTATGTCCTATGCAATCTGAGAAACATTTCACGTCTTCGGGTCGGTCCCTAGCCAATTGCGACAGTCCATTAACCATCTAAGAAAGTAAATTAATATTAATTAACTTTGTTACGTAAATCGATGTACACTAAGCCAGATATATAGTATCTAAATGAAGTTCCTGAAGTATGATCTTTCCTAAATGTGGATCCTCAAAGTGTAGGTTTCTAACTTATTAAAACTAGAAACTCCTTTAGTCCTCACAAACTTACACTTTCCATTATGGGAGGGAACATTCTATAATTAAGTACATATTCGTTATTATGCATAATTCAATAAAATAATCATTTCCCAATCAATTTATACATAATTTCATGCATATTCATTTACGTATACATAATCATGCATTTACATATAATTTTCATAAAATTGCATGTTAGATAATCGTGATTTCGTAAATAACATAATATAATTAAAAAAAAAAGAACTACATATCTTTCTACCGGATTTGAGACACCGAAGATTAGAACATAGCACCGCGTGATGGTGGTTTTAACATTATATATATATAATTTCTTTTTTTTAAATCCCCCTTTTTAAATTTTTTTTTTGGCACACGTCACTGTGAAGAGTGACTGTACGGTCACTGTTCACCGTGAATAGTGTTGTTCAGTGAACAGCGACTGCACAGTTAATGTTCAATACCTTAACATTCCAAAAAAAATTTATTCAAAGAATCCGTGAACAGTGACTCACAGTACCGTTCACTGCTTAACATTCCTTTAAAAAAAAAATTAAAAATTTTCATGAACAGTGATTGACCCGTGAATAGTGACCGCGCGTCATTGTTCACGATTATCTCCTTAAGTTCTCATTTAATTTTTAAAAATGTGATTTAAAAAATGAGATTTGATATAGAAAACTAAATTCATCCAAGAGAAATTGAGCGAGAAAGGGGATCCACGTCTTTTGAATTGGATTCAAAAATAGTTTGTTTTATTTTAAAAAAGATATGTAATAATTAGGAAACTCAAAATTATATGCTTTGACATTCCAAGTAGGGATTTTTACTAGATTAGACATTTAAAAGCCTACTAAATTAGTTTAATTAGGCGATCAGCTTCCAATTTAATGTCTACTTATTAGTTGATTTAAAATGTATAAAGTTTAATAATATGAATAAAAATTGAATGTTTCAAAGAACTTGCTTTTCTTAGGTTCAATTTATATAACAATAGCAAGTCTAAAAATTACAAGCACCCAAAAAATAAACATATCATATAACTTATTTCATGATTAGGTGAACTTTATACATAGGCTTTTCAATCGTCTAGGACAACAAAGGTACATTTTCACTAGGAAAAAATAATAATGATAAGGATAAAATTGCTAATCAAGCATTAATATGACATTACTTAAAAATTGAAATTACATACAATAATAATATAGTCAAACACAGGACATAACACCATTTTCCTCCACCGTTCTAGATTTCGCGTCACATACCATTCAAAAAGTCTTGAGTGGATTATACAGAAACTCATCATCACTCAAAGTCCTGAAACTATTGTACCAACCATCATAGTGAGGAATTCTTGGTAAATAATTAGCCAAATTTTCGTCTATGATGGCACTAAGGTTTCATTCAATCAGTCCACGAATTTGCACAATTCTCACAAAGAAAGATAAAGACAGCAATATAAAGGAACACAGAATTTACAGGCAAACACCTAAATTGTTTATTACCCCACAATAATACAAGAATGCGAAGGAATATTGAAGGACCACTACAACTTTGTGTTTCATCAGTCCAAACCTTCAAATATATAAAGCCGAAATTCATGTACAGTTAACACCCTCAACTGCCATAGGGATAAACCAACCCACTAGGATTAAAATTGCTAGAAAACTGTCTCGTACAACGTTTCCTTGCAACTGCCCATACTTTCCACCTATATGGACCACAAAAACTGACCATTACATGTGTCAAATGTGTGCTTGATTTGGACACCCGAATTTGTGAACTAGAGCACACTAATAGTAAGCTCGATCTGTCCATACCTTGCCAATTTCTGCCAATCTGCAACACTTTGAAACCTACCAAATTGAAGCATCACGCCCACAAATCGGAACCTA
This sequence comes from Fraxinus sp. 1973-6204, assembly GCA_903798365.1. Lineage (NCBI taxonomy): Eukaryota > Viridiplantae > Streptophyta > Magnoliopsida > Lamiales > Oleaceae > Fraxinus > Fraxinus sp. 1973-6204. Next base: position 7,406 of record CAIGRR010267752.1, on the reverse strand, counting down.
CATTTTCCTTGCTTTGAAATCCGAAGTGTGCACCATCAATACACCTGTCCACAAAATTCTGGCATAACGACAAGGTATATCCATGACATTATGCATGTCAACCTTTAGGAGGCTAACAAAGCTTCCCTACCAGAACAGTATGACGTCCTCATCGGAAAAGAATCAAGATATTCATTCACCTTATCCTCAAGCTGCCACATATCGGCATCCCTTTCATAGGTTGCATAAATCCTACTACTACCCTTCCACAAGACAAGATAGTCTGTTCTTCTGTTTTTCTTACTCGCCCTTATTGTTCGATGACCCATAATCTTTGCCACCTCTTTATCATACTTTTTCTGATCATAGGAAGAGTCCTCTTGGCATGCAATCGATATTCTTCCACCAAACTTTCATTAAAAGGGTTCTAGATAACTCATGTGGAAAGTAGGATGAACCTAGCTTCAATCGATATGCTACCTTCCCAACACGTTTGATTACTTCAAAAGGACCATCATATTTCTGAACTAGCCCACGAAGCAAGGTCTTGCTACTAATCTTCTTCCAAATCTGGGGAGTTCATTTTGACATCACCTTATCCCCAACCCGAAACACCATAGCTCTTCTGTTCTGATCAGCATACTTTTTCATTCATCGGGCAGCCTTCTCAAGGTTGTCCTTTGCTTGCTCAATCATCTCTTGTTTATCTTGTGCAAACCGAAAAGTAGTTGAACATACACTGTATCGCCCTTGTTTTACAATCTCAATAGGCGTCTTGGCGTATGCCGCATAGTTAACTCGACCAGACACATAATTGTAGCAGAGGATTGAAGTAGATTATAGCAAAATTTAGCTATATCAAGCAAGACAACCCAATTTTTCTAAGTAGCTATAACATAATGTCTAAGATGTACGTCACAACATTTTTGAAAAATAATCCAGCAGCAACATCCACTGTACACTCATGCGGAGCTGGAACAAAAATCGAATATTTTGAAAACATATTCACCACCACCGTAATGGACTTAAACCCATCAAACCTCGGGAAACTTGAAATGAAATTCATAGAATCGGCTGCCAAGGCCGCTCTGGAACTGGCAATGACTATAGCAAACTGCCTCTTTCCTTCTTTCCGTTTTTATCTTGCTGGCACACTAAATAAGATTTCACATATGTCTCTATCTCGACACCTATCTTTGGCCAGTAATATGATTTCGAGAGCAAAGCTAACACCCTTTCGATACCTAGATGGCCTATCCATTGTGGATCATGAGTTTCCTTCAACAGTACTTGCCTCAGTCCCACACTTGAAGGCACATATAATCTGCTGCCTTTTGCATAGATCAAAACATCTTCAATCCAATACCGTCTTACCAAGCCAACCTTAATTTCCTGCAACAACTTAGTATAAGCAACATCATTTTCCAGCCCAATATATGATTATGTCAAGAAAATCAGATTTGACTGTCATCAAAACTGATACATAAGCTTCCATGAATTTTCAACTGAGTGTATCGGCAACTTGATTCTGCTTGCCTGGCTTATGAACCCACAAAAAATCAAACTCAGCCAAAAACTCTTACCATCTCGCTTGTTTTGCCGACAACTTCTTTAAGGACACGAAATATGTGTTGGCTACATTATTCGTTGGAATAGTGAATTTATTTCCTAACAAATAATGGCGCCAAGTTTTAAGACAATGAACAATCGCCGTCATCTATTTCTCATGAGTTGAATACTGTTGTTTCGCGTCTTTCAATTTTCAGCTTTCATAAACAACCAGAGACCTTCTTGTACCAACACACCTCCAATAGCACGGTTAGATGCATCTGTGTGTACTTCAAATGACTTCTCAAAGTCAGGAAACTACAACACCGGTTTAGTTGAAACAACTTGTTTTAACTTCTCAAAAACTCATTGGCACTCATCAGTCCATTTCCATTTTTGATCTTTTTTAGTAAATTCGTCAAGGCATTCACTTTCTTGGAGTAGTTTTGAATGAAACGCCGATAGTAGTTCACTAATCTAAGGAAAGAACGTAATTCTGCATCATTCAATGGACTTGGCCACTCCATGATAGCCTTCACCTTTTTTCCATTCATTCCGACTTTTCCTTGACCAACCTAATATCCCAAAAACATCACCTTTGAACTGCAAAATTTGCATTTCTCTTTCTTGACATATAATTGATGTTCTCTAAGCTACGAGAACACATTTATCAAGTGGACAATGTGATCACCAAATGTTCTACTATATATCACAACAAGTATACCACCATATTATTCATCAAATTTCAAAAAGTAGCAGGTGCATTCGTAAGACCAAAAAGGCATAACAAGAAATTCAAAAGAACTATACCTAGTCACGCAGGCAATTGTTGATTCATCCCCTTCAGCTATTCTTACTTGCTAATAGCCCGATCGTAAATCCAGCTTGGTGAAGAATGAAGCCTTCGCCAATCGATCAAACAAATCATCAACATTAGGTATCAGATATATGTTCTTCACCATCACCCTATTCAGCGTACGATAATCCACACATCCTTATGGAACCATCATGCTTCTTTAGAAATAAAACTCGAGCTCCATAGGGAGCTTTTGAAGCTGAATAAAACCTACATCAGGTAAATCATCAAGCTGCCTCATCAACTCTGCCAACTCAGATGGAGTCATTCGATAGGGGGCCTATTGCAATTAGTTTGAGTACAATTTTGTGATCAACGACACGATGAGGTTGGAGAGTTCTTGGAAGTTCTGGGGACATCACATCAACGAACTCATCTAAGACACTTGCAACCTGACTAGGTATATCCACAACCTGATCTTCTTTAATTTCTACCACGGTCACAACTAAAGTCATCTCTTCTTTCCTCAAACCTGCCTTCAGTTGTTTCATATATTGCATATCCTCCTGAATCTGCTATTTCTTATTCTTGTCAAGATATCTCACTGGCACAAAACAATAACTCCCTTCATCTACAATGTATAACCCATTCAGATGTGGTACCGCAGATGCTTTCACCTTGACAAAGAATTTGATACCGATGATCAAATCAAAATCATCCAAGGAAACAGTCATCAGATTGCACTTTCCCTCCCATTCGCCCAAACGAAGGGTGATTTCAATAAATCCCTTCACAGGCTGTGCTGTAGAATTCACAGCCTTAATTTTCGTAGTTACTCAAGTCACGATTAAACCTAGCTTTTCAACTATTCTCGAACTTACAAAGTTGTTGGTAGCACCCGTGTCCATTGCCAACACCTCCTTACCATCAACAATAACACGGAGGTACATCGAGTCACGCTGTAGTGTAGTGATGGCATTCATGAGTTATAATATATTAACTCTAGATGGGGCATCCTCCAAAATATCATCACTGTCTTCCAGCCTTAAGGCATTCAATTTTTCCCTCTTTGGACAATCATTTGCATAATAGGGACCATTGCAAATGAAGCAGTAGTTGAAACTCTTTGACTTGAGTTGGGGCTGATCACCATCTTTCGATTTAGGGCCCTCGAACTTATCTCCTTTCTTCCAATCTTTCGATATGCCAGCCTTCTTCTCAATGCTCTTCCTCTAAACAGAAAAGTTACTGCCCATCTTGTTGTCAACAAGACAATCCGCAACAACTATTACCGAAAGAATGTCCTTTCTGCATGTTCCCAACTTTGTAATCTCGACATAAAGTTAAAAAGCTTAAAATATTTTGAATATCTAGCATGAGACTAGTAAATTCCTTCACGTATTCCCGAACACTACTCGACTGCCTTAACTTTTTGAAAGATTCCCTTACAATCCAAGTCGTATTGCAAGGCAAGAACTGGTCTTTGTTGTGTGTTGTCGCATGCACCCAAAAGTAATACATTAACCTCTAAAACTAATGTAGTAGTGAAAGTAAGGGTCGATCTCATGAAAAATATGTAATTTAATATTTTATGCTTCGTACAATGATTGTGGGGGGGTTTGTATGCAAAATTGTAAATGACATAATTAATAACAATGAAAATTAAATTAATGAAAAAAATCAAAAGACTAACCTTGGTCCAAGTCAATATCCACCTTCGAAAATCCACAATCGATCATAGATGCAAGGATAATTTAATTCATATTCTGAATATTCACCGTTGGAATAATTTTCCTATTTCTCCTTAATTTNTCATATTTTGAATATTCACCGTTGGAATTATTTTCCTATCCTCCTTACTTATAATTAATTAGGATAAAAGCGACCCAATTAACCTTAATTACCAAACAACCTAAGACAAGTGCTCTATATTTAGTTTGATAATCGCATTACGTATTAGAAATATCGATAAAGCTAAACAACAAAAGCACAAGCGGTTGAATTTAATTTAGTTGAATATCCTTCCTAACATTTAACAATTTCTGACACAGCAAATAATTAAATCCTAGTTGCTTTACAAGTTAAACGGATCAAACAATTACAAATTTGATATTCAACTTAGCGGTAGATTGTAACGAATAACAAACTAGTACGCATCCTAGCAATTAAACGTAGCAATTCATGAAATAAATGTAGAAGGACATTCAATATGCAAAATAAGAATTAAACAATAAGAAAAACTATTTATATCTCACAATATATGGTTTCAAGGCTTTAATTTCCTTCGATCAAGTGCAAAACTTTAGTTACAATTCATGATTCTAAGAGCAAAATAATGTAGAATGAAGATGGAAGGCTTTCTATATGTTCTAGGGTTGCAAATCACGTATTTATAATTATTTTTGAAAACACGTAGTTCAACCCTAACAACACCTAGATGGGATAAATAGGTGTAAAATGTAAAATTAAAATTATTAACGAATAAAACAACAAGAAGTCACTTTTTAATTCTTTTTTAGATGATTATTCATACAAATCAGTTTAGTCCTAAATTTGAATACCATAGTTTGTATGATCACAGAGAAACCCAATTGGGAAAAACTCTGGGCACTTTGTCAATCAATCCACTATAAATGAATTTAACAACTTACAATCTATCAGACTAGACGATCCGTATTATCTGATCTCCCAACTGTACTCCTTACAATTTTCTGTGGATCTCGTGCTCCCCTGCACCAATTCTTAGCTACTATTGCCCAAGCTCTCCCTTGAATCTGCTACCCTATAGCATTACAAGCCTTGTGAATTCATCTATCTCCTGTAGATCACGAAGAACGATCTTCACAGACAAGAACTACTGTCAACTTTCTTTGATCTTCAGCAACTGTGATAGATGTGTAGGAAGCAGTGGTATGGTATTTGGATTAATAGAATGATGTTTTTCTCACCAAAACTATCTCACAGGATGAAGGTTGAAAGATAAGATGGAGTGAATCTCTCACAGATGAGGCTTTCTCCATTGTTCAATCTTAAGAATCTTCATACAGATGTGTTTAGGTATATACAGGTAGGTTAAGAAACGACTAGGCCGAGTGAAAAGCCTTGAAATCGCGAAATAAAAATTTATCGTATAACCCTGTCGCTTGAGCGAGAGCTCAGCGAGGGTTGAGCGACATCTTGTCGCTTAAGCGAAGGCCTAGCGATAGTCCAGCGACGATGTTTTTACTTTTGTAGCTCGAGTCAAAACTTGACGACAATCTAGTGAAAATCTGCGCCATTTTCTTTCTATTCCCATTCTCGAAACCCTAAACCTAAACACCTAACTTTTAAATAGTTGCACATTACTCCTTGACATTTTAAAATATATCATTCCGGTCCTTTTGTTCACAAAATCGCCAATTGCAAAAATCTAAAACATATCAGTTTTCATAGGTAGTTGACTTAAATTCGAAAACCAGAGTTTTCGTGTCGGGAATGAACTATGCGGCCGCATGGTAGTAAGTCATACGGCACATAGAACATTGAAAATGGACCCTGAAATTAGCTGAAACCCCATTTGCGACCGCATAGTTATAGGTTTCTTTCGTCAGACGGCTTTTAGTATTTTGGTCATATCTTCCACTCCCAATATCCAATTGCAGTGATTCAAGAAGCGTTGGAAAGCTAACTCAAAGAGATACAATACTTCAGATATCGTCTTCCAATTCGATTGTTTGCCATGTCAGAAATGGGTCTCAATATGAGGCTGAAAATCGGTGCATAACTTTTTCGATTGGAAATTCATGTGTGATCATACTTTGATTGTATCTCATCCCTTTGACTTCTTTCTTCATTTAATTGACCTCTAACACTATCAAATCTTCATCGTGAGGTTCCACATAACTTTTAAGTATTTGCATTTCTGTCCCCAATCTTCGTTTTTTTTCATTTTGGTCATTGTTTGCTTATTTCTACCAAATTACGTCATAACCATAGAATTGCCACCTAAATTAAAATATGAACGTAATGAGTAAATTTTGGCATTCATTAATCATATAAGCACATAAAATAAGGAGGGAAAATCTACCTTTTACATTCCTATCAAATTTCCCCACATTTAGCTTTTGCTCATTCTCGAGCAAAACTCAAATTTAATTCCTCAAAAACACTCAAGTCGTAATGCCACGAACATAGAAGAATCAAACTCTTTAAAACACAGAACACATCATAAATAAACATTCTCACACAATTCATAATCAATTAGCTAGCATTTTCATATAAAGATGGAATAAATCAAACATGTAGACCTTTACGGATCTAAGCACTCAACTCTCATGTGTTTAAAAGATAAGTGTTTCGCTCAAGTTCATTCCAATGAAGATGATCTACCATATGCTTACATATCTTCTCATTCACCACCACTTAGATCACGTGCTTTACAAGAAGCATAAGGACTTTTCAAGGGTTGTAACGTAGCTTAGGGTCAAGGTGGAAAATATTTAGCTATGTGACTCAAGAGCCATCGAACTAGTAGAGTAAAGATGAATAAACTTAACTCAATTATATTCATAAGATATATAAAATCAACTACTCCACACAATGGTTCCTTTACTTTGCATTTATCCCACGCAAACCGAACTCTTTATTGAAATGTAGGAGGAATTATGAACATATATATTTTGTAATATTGACATCACTCTCATCTATCACTTATTTTCTTTTTCTTCCGTCATTCAATTTTTATTCTTTTTTTTTTATTTTTACGCAAAATAAACTTCAAATGTTACACCATAATGGAACTTATGAATTGAAATTGAAACATGTTCCCTTCCACCAATCATAGCACTACCAATAATTTTGACACCATACACTTATTTTTTTTTTGCACACCTACACATATCATGATAATGAACAATATTCCACTAGCTCTAAGGCTTGAGTGAAGACATTTTTTCCTATTTAAAGCTTATAACGTGGGTTTACACAAAGAGAATGCAATAAGGTTCAAAGGGGTTCACCAAAGGAAAATTCAATTACGGGGTAGGCTATTTGGCTAATGTAACTAATTTATGTAACAAAGATGGCCTTAATTATGTTCGTGCAT
>CAIGRR010267621.1:0-10054 GCA_903798365.1 Fraxinus sp. 1973-6204 | reverse complement strand
ATAACTGCGGTATTTTAATATAAGAATAATTGAACTGTATGATTAACCATCTAGATATAATTAATAATGACTTGTTGCTAATTAATTATTAAATTTTTAATTCCGCATAATCACTTATTCACCACCTTCTAGGTGTAGTTTGGGTTGAATCTCGTTATTTCAATTGGTATCAGAGTCTGATTTTGTGTCCTACCCTTAAGATTCTAGATGAGTCAGTCCTTATCCGTGCCTCCATTTTTTTATGGAAGCAACTATAGTTATTGGAAAGTTCGAATGAGCTTTCTTTATAGCATTAGATGAGTATATTTGGATTATCGTTCAAACGGGGTGGACTGCACCTTCAACCAGTGTTGCTGGTCTAGTTACATCTACTGATATTTCACTTTGAACTAAAGATGATTTACCTTAGTGTACATGGAATAGTAAGGGTCTTCATGCATTGTTCATGGTTGTGTCTGTTGAAGAGTTTAGGAGTGTTTCGATGTGTGAGATTGCTAAAGAAGTTTGGGACATCTTAGAAACCACACACGAGGGAACTAAAACTGTTAAAAATCCTAAACTGCAGATGTTAACCTCTAGGTTTGAAGAAATTAGAATGAAGGACGATGAATCGTTCGATGAATTCTATGCGAAGTTGAATGATATAGTAAATTCGAGTTTTAACCTAGGTGAAAAGATCCTCGAGTCCAAAATCTATAGAAAAGTCCTTAGATCCTTACCAGGGAGGTTTAGACCTAAGATCACGGCAATTGAAGAGAGTAAAGACATAGATGCATTTACGATAGAAGAACTCGTAGGTTCTCTTCAAACCTATGAACTCACCATATCTCAATCGAAAAAGGTTAAGTCCATAGCAATGAATACTATTAGGGGAGAAGAGAGTGAGTCAACTGATGTTGCGACTCTTAGGGACGACGAAATAACTTATTTCGTTAAAAAATTCCAAAAGGTGATGAGGAATAGGAGAAAACCTCAAGAACGAAACAATGATGTCCCTAGTAAATCCTCGAAAGATAAGCGTGAGAATAATCCTAGCACCTCTAATAAGAAAACCCAGTCTGTTGATACCATAAGTGTTAGGGTTTTGATCACTATAGGAATAAATGTCCTAACTTGAAGAATAATTTGAATAAAGAAAGGCATAAGGCATTAGCAGTGACCTTGAGTGATGATTAATCAGATTCGAGTGTTCAGAGTGATNCTCTAATAAGAAAACCCAGTCTGTTGATACCATAAGTGTTAGGGTTTTGATCACTATAGGAATAAATGTCCTAACTTGAAGAATAATTTGAATAAAGAAAGGCATAAGGCATTAGCAGTGACCTTGAGTGATGATTAATCAGATTCGAGTGTTCAGAGTGATACCTCTGGTGGTGAGAATAAACAAAATTTTATGGCCTTTACATCTATAGCTACAATTGAATCTGATAAGAAAAATGAAAAGGTTGAAAATGATGAATAGAATGAGATTCACGAGTCTCGTCGTGAATTATTTAAGGAAAATTTTAAAATAAAGAAGGTCAATAAAGTTGTACTGAAAAGGGTTAATGAACTTGAAAGAAAGAAAGAAAAACTCACAGGTGACCTTCAGGACTCTACCAAAAATTTGGGTGAGTTGAAGCTTGTGAATGAGAACTTAGAAGCCAAAGTGAAATCCTTAGCGAGTGATCTTGAAAAATCTAATACTCAACTTCATTTTTTCAAGAGTGATACTCAGAAACTCAACAATCTGTTAGGGATGAATGAGCTTACTGAAAATAGGCATCGTTTGGGTTACGTTCAAAATGGTAATACTGCTGCTAGTACATCCAAGACCACGTTCGTCCCAGCCACCAACAAAACTCGAAATATTGTTAATCCTGAACCCAAGGATAAGAATGTCTTTGGATCGAGACCTACTAGACAATGTAAGATCAATCGTCCTAAATATCGGCAACAACATTCGAGTAGATTTGAACTTTAGTTTATTCCTACCTGTCACCATTGTGGCGCACTGGGACACACAAGACCTAGGTGTCGTAAACTCGCGACTAGAAGTAAAAGTCAGGATTTCTTGAGCAATGTTGATTTCCTCGCAAATCGAGTTAGCCACTTAACTGAGATGGTGATTCAGCTGGTTAGAATCACTTCTACTTGTAAGAAGGTTTGAGTTAAGAAGAGTGACCTGAGAGGTCGTGAGATTGATCATACTCTTAAAGGTAAGAACATCCATGTATCTCTTTGATTAGATACGTAGGTGCATACATGTCCAGTTCATTGAGTCCAGTTATTCTTGCATGCATCTCACTTATTTGTTTTTTGTTTTGATATTTCTTTGTGTGCTTCGTACATTCATGCGTTATATTAAAATAAAAATGAAGGGGAGGGGGGGGGGAATGAAAAGCAAAATTTGTTTTTTTAAAAAAATTTATAACCATACGGGACATTGTTTTTACATCATAAATATACAATGTACTTGATTTTGTTGGTTGTGATAAAGCATGAGTTTAACCGATGAGCTGTAACACAGTTTTCATTGCTAGCTTAGGTTATTTATGGAGTACTTAGTGTAGGTGTCTTCATATATCATCTGCACTGCACACACTATGATATTGTTAGCAAGACTTTACCGCGTGTGTGAGATTTAAAATGACAATCATATATTAATAATGTGACTTTGAACATGAATTGACATTATTTATTAGACCTAAACTTGAGTTTATCCCCGATATTAAAAAGCTTAATATCTTATATTCTTGTTCGGAACCTATTTGACTCGAGCAATTAAGCGTGCGGGGTTTCTTATAACTTGATGCCTATGGTCAACTGACTTGGATTAACCGGCATAAATCTCACTACATAGGTCATTTTAGTCGTTTAATGGAGAAGAGTCTGCACTTAAGATGTGAAAAATAATTATGAACTTAAAATATTGAATGTTGTGAAAATAAAATATGCTAAAAGTCAGGAGAAAAGAAATTTTCCATCTCAAATGAGCTTCTACGTATAGATTCTAATATTGCTTTACATGGTTTGACTTTCATAAGTAGAGGAATACATTTATTAACAGTGATGTTCTACGTGTCTTTTTTCACAAAATTAAGATTTGGAATCCTACTTACAAAGGATTAGTGACACTTTACACATATGGGTCACTATATGTTAAATGATGTACGAATGAAGAGTCATGTATGTGGGAATGATTATTGTCCATTGCTCATACTTGTACGTGCTAACAACTGCATTTTTGGGTTATTGTATGTTACTTCTTGGTTTCTTGTCATTTTGTGACAAAAATGGGGAGTAGATATTTTTGATGATGATGGAGTAGATATTTTTGGGTATACATGATATTTTGCTTTAACATGATGTATCTTAAATTTTTTGACTCAAAGGCATTATATGATAATATGATAATTTCAATATTGTTAAATTAAGTTTTGGTGCTTTGTAATATCAATGTTTTATTTTGATATGTTGGGTTGCAATGATAGTACATCTTGATTTAGCTTATGGTATGAAACTGAAATGATGTGTTATGAGTTATAATTGTTTGAATTAACTGCTTAAATTACTTTTACACTTAGTACTGTTTCGCCTACATTTTACACTGAGTATTTGAGTTGTTTATTTCATGAAACAGGTTTTTATAAAGGAAAGTAGAATTCAGTCAAAACAGTTAGTATTAGTTGTGTCAGTCATTGAGTTTGTAATTCTTTTCACTATTACCTTAACTTTAGATTATAGTTTTGTCACAGAATGTCAAAAAGGGAGTTTGTTAGGTATTTTATGTAATTAGCAAGTTTGTGAATAAAATGGACTAAAATTAATATGTTATAAAAGTCAAGGAGTTAGTTGCAAATAATAGAATTTAAGTTGTATTAGGTCTAGGGTTCGAGAATGGAAAAGAGGAAAAAACGGCGCCGAAATTTTGCTAGATTGTCGCCAAGACTTGGATCGAGCGTCAGAAACAGAAATTGTATCGCCCGCGTATTGCCGGACTTCGCTCAAGCGACACCCTATCGCTCGCCTGTAGCCTAGCTTTCGCTCAAATGACAGGGTTATTCAGAAAATTTTAATGCGCGTTTTTAATTTTTTTGTCCGACCCATTCAATCCCAAAACTTAAACTATAAATACCAAACGCCTCTGAACGTAAGTTCTAAGGTTGATCATTGTGAAAAACACATTCTCTTCATATCATCTTCATTAAATTAGATTTCAACCTTCGTTCTGTGATTGGTTCTTGGCGGTGAAAATATCAAATCCACAATTCAAATACCAAACTGCTACTTCCTATATGTCAGAGTTCTAAAGATCAAAGGAAGGTAACGGAGTTCCAATCGCTGAAGAAAACGGAGTTCTCATTAATCCATAGGAAATAGACGAATTCACAGAGTCAGGAGTTGTTACAAATTGCACAATTCATGAGGGCTTTGAAAACTACAGCTGGAGTTCGTGCAGGAGCACGAAATTCAGGAGAATTGTGGGAATTGCAGTCAGGAGGTCAAAAAGTACTAGTGGTGGTCGTGTCTGGCGGACTGTAAGTTCTAATTCGTTTATAGTGGATTGTTGACTAGCAAAGTACCCAGAGTTTTTGCCCAGTTCGAGGTTTCTCCGTGATTATTTCTTGTGTTTGTTTATTACTTTCATAAATGCAGTATTTAAACATAGGAATAATTGAATTGTATGATTAACCATCTAAATATAATTAATAGTGACTTGTTACTAATTAATTATTAAGCTTTTAATTCTGCATAGTTACCTATTAATCCCTCTCTATGTGTAGTTTGGATCGAATCTCGTTATTTCAGACACTACAAGTACTGGAATAAGAGGTGTTGCTTGTAATTTATTTGAGTTGATGCTAAAATTTGAATTTACATTTAATCTACATCTCATAAAGGCTCCGTTCGGTAGAGATTAAAATTAAAATATAGCCGTTATTGGGTCCTACTCGTCTAATAAAAGTCAACAATAACGGCTAATTTTTCAATTTTAATCCGATTTTAATCTCTACCGAACGGGACCAAAAAAGATTTTTTGGATTTTAAATGAATTGTCGAAAGCATTATAACGAAAATATCAAGATATTGTCAATGCCATTAGATTAGTGCAATTATGTAAAGCACAGCTCTAAATGATGAGGGATGATGTATGAAATTCTTTTTTTGAAATGGTTTGTTTGTTTTGAAGCTCACGAGATCAACGTTCTCAATATAGATGATATGTTCATAACTCTAGGTCGTTTAGGGCGTGAAACAATGACAAATTTGCATCATTATCATGTGGAAATGTTTTATACTATCATTGATATGCAACTTCAGGAGTTGAATGATCGTTTTTTTCTGAGGTAAATAATGACTTACTCATTTGTGTTTGTATTTGTGTCCAAATAACTCATATGATACTTTTAACAAGAACAAAGTGATTCGATCGAGTCAGTATTATCCGGTAAATTTTGACCCAGCAGATATCTCAGAACTTGATAATCAATTAGATACATATGTTCTTGACATGCACACCTCTGAAAATTTTGAAGGATTACAAGGTATTAATGATCTTGCACATAAGTTGGTTGCGAAGAATAAATATAAAGTATATTCATTAGTCTACGTGCTTGTGACATTGGCCTTAGTTTTTCCCGCGGCTACGACTGCAGTCGAGAGATCATTTTCTGCGATGGATTACGTCAAAAATCGTCTCGGCAATCGAAATGAAGATCAATGGTTGAATGATAGTTTGATTACATATATTGAAAAATATGTTTGACAAGATTGAAAAAGATATAATTTTGGAACTTTATCAAAATATAAGAACACGTAGAGAACAATTGTAATGATATTTTTTACTTTAGTTTTTTCATCACTTTTTCAAAGTTTAATTGTGCCCCCTAATCTAAAAATTTTGCGTCCGCCCTTGCCTGTATGTAGATAATAATAAGCTAGAAAACAAAAAGAAAAAAAAAAAAAACGTTGCATATTATCATCATTTCAAAGTTTGATGTTTAAAAGTTTTAATATAAATTAAATTTCGTGACTGAAAAAATGTAACTTTGAAAATTAAATTCCACAAAACAAATTAGGGTTAAGTTACAATCAACTTTACGAAAATCGTTGGAGGCGGCGGCGGCATGAAAAAGGCGTTTCATATCCAAAAGATGGGTGACAATTTTAGGGTTTTTAACTCTTGGGACCGGGTTAATTCTTATAGGGGGTTATTCGAAGAGTTGATCTAAACCGTCCATTAAGAAGAGAAGCGCGGGAAATGTTTATTATGCATCTGTACCATCCATTAAACTTTTTAAGGTCTATACCCAAAATCGAAAAGTAATATACACCAGGATTAATCGATCTGTTGGAAATGAAGCGTCACCGTGACACCACCGCCTCCGCCTCCGCACCCGCCCCGGCCGCCGATGACGCTCAGAAAGTAGACGGTAACTTTTCTCTGTTTAGCTTTGTCGAATGTGATTTTTAAAGTTACTATTTTGTATTCTGATTGTGCATAGTACTATTTCGTTCTACATATTTTTAGAAATTTTTATTTTTCCCCCTCTTTTGCTAAGCATATTTATTATTTATGATTGAACGTTGGCTGGGTTTGAGATTTGAATACTGTGAAAGTCTATTTATATAATGAGAAAATTAGATAAAAAGAACCTTGAAATGGATGCTGATGGAAGTGTTAAGTTTAAATTATAACTAGTTAGAAGAGTGCTCAACATTAGCCAAACATGGGCTTAGACGATAACATACTCTTTGCTGATAATTTTGAAATAGGAGATGATTCTTGTCATTGTGAATTCAAAGAAGGGATCGACCAGGATGACGATTCTGTGGGATTTGAAGATGATAGAGATGTTGAAGATACTAGTGATATGGAAGATGATGACAATACTGCTATTGATTTAGAAAGAGCGCGACGAGGTATTGCCAGTTTCATATGTTTCCAGGATGTGACGCCGAATCTTGTAAAAAATGACGATTTCAGAAAATTGATGACTGAGAACTTTCCTTCTTTGACCTTGGATTCCGAGACAACCAAAAATGATTGCTTGAAGGTTTTTGAGGAAGCGAAATCAAAAACTAAATGTACTTTGAATAATATGGGCCGAATGATTCCTCTTTCAGTTGACGTGTTAACGTACTTAAATAGCCGTGGTTCCCGCTATGACTTCGTATGTTTGGCCGCCCACTTCATTGACGACTCTTGGAACTTGAAGAAATGGATTCTTAGTTTTCAAAGGCTTGATTATATTGACGCGGCAATCTTGAAATCTATAGATGACTGGAACCTCGAGGATAAAGTATATACTCTGACCTCTGGAAATATTAACAAATTTGCATTCGATGAAATTATTGAGTCCATTAAGTCTCAGTTCAAGGAGAAGAACAGGCTGCCACTTGATTCTCGTCTTTTTTCTGTGAGTTGTTGTGCTGAAATGTTTGGTTTGATGGCACAAGATGCATTCGAAGATATATCTACTATCATCAGCAAACTCGAAATGCTACAGTGGTCGAGGTCTGAATCTATGTGGCATATCACAAATTCGAAACTGAAAAATTGTTTAGATATGGAAACACTGGGAGAATTCAATTCAGAAGATATTCGTAGGGATTATGATGTGCCTTCTGCAGATGAATGGGAGAAAGTTCGAATTGTCTATAGACTTGTGGATAACGCTTACAATGTTGCAAAGCAGGTTTTTGAAACAAAGCATCCAACCGCTAACAAATTTTTGTACAATCTTCAAGAGCTTCGTGCAAAATTAATTCTCGAAGTCGAAGCCACCAGTTCAGTCTCTTTTACTAACAGTGTGGCTAAGAAAATGCTACAAAGGCTTGAGAAGTACATAAAAGAAACGTTTCTGGTCTTGGCGATTGCATCAGTGATGGATCCTCGTTGCAAGATGCAATACATGGAGTATATTTCCACGAAATTCGAAGACATAGATGGCATCTTTGAAAGTGGTGCTGTTTTGGAGGCTATTCAAAGCATCTATGCAGATTATGTGAGCCATGGAACTAAAATGGATAATTCTGAAGGTGCATCAAATCATAAAACAGAAGAGGGAAATCCAAGAAATGATAAAGAACAGTTTCCAAATTTTCCGGGAGGCCAAGAGTATACTGAATATGTTCAAGTCAATAATAAACCTAAAAAATCTGATCTGGATTCGTATTTAGAAGATCCTGTAGTACCTTGGGATGAAAACTTCAATGTATTGCGGTGGTGGAAATCTGAAGCTCCTAAGTATCCAAATGTCTCAAAAATGGCCCGAGACTTCTTAGCTATCCCTATATCAGTGGCCACTTCACACGATGCTTACTATTATATGGAAAATAGACCGCCTGATCTTCGTGTTATTACTTCAGGGGCGAAGATGATGAATGCTGTTATGTGCTGCAGGAGCTGGAACCCTGGTCCGAAGATTGATTTTGAGTTATTCTTTCTTGCTGCTGGTGTAAATATATTATAACTAGTGAGGTCTATGCTTTTGAATTGCCATTGTCTGGTGAAACTGTTTGGATCTTTTTGCTTCGTTTATCCTATTTTGAGTTGTCATGGCTGATCTAAGAATGGTGTAAGAAATGTTTATCAATTGTTCAATCTAATCAGGTGTAATCTTAAGACACCTACTCTTAATATTGGAGATCCAAAATGTTCATGTGAACTCTTAGCCTCTGTTTGACAGTGATTTTTTAAAACTCATTTTCCCCAACTTTATTTTCAACTATGTATTTGCTGAATAAAATATATATTTTTTAAAATTTTTAATCACACATTATCCAAAAGACACTTTTCAAAAAGCTTGCATCGAGCATGTCCGTAATGTAAAAAAGGTTAAATATATATTTGAATTGAATCGAGAGTTAGTAACAATTGAGAATTTTTTTCTAGTTTGGTACATTTTTGGATACCCTTTTATTTTTTATTTTTTAACTTGGTAGTTTAAATATGACGACAGACAATAACCGTACTTAATAATTTAAGTTAGAGGGCAAAAATATGTCATACTTGTATAAAATTTTAAGGTTGTAAAAATTTTCAACTTGACTCATGGAATTAATAGTTATGAAATACACGTATTAATCAAATCGCTAGATTAAATTTGATTCAAGTTATCTTAAGTTCGTTTTGATTTTGAACCCAAAAGATAAATAAGTTGAATTGAAAATAATATTCATATTGTAGTTAACTGAAATTAAAACGATAACAAATTGCAAAGTCTACCAAACAAGTGAAAATCTTCTTAGAGTTTCATTGTAAAAGAATTTATAAGTTGTTCTCTTTGTAGTTCTCGTGACACGAAAGGTGACATTGAGGATACATCGATGTTATAAAGCCTATTTGAGCTTCATTTTTCTATTAAGGGTCCATTTTATTGCAAATGTGGAAAATGTGTGGAAAGAAAATATTTTAAAGAGAATTGAATTGCTTAGAAATTATTTTACTGGCATTGTAATTAATTGTGTCTGACTGATATAATTTTCCACCTGAAAAATGATGAAAATTTGGTTCCGTTTGGCTTCGTTTTTTTATGAAAATTGTCAATTAAAGTGATAATTTTTTCTACCATTGGGTCTAGAATTTGTTTCAATTGCCAAAAAAAAAATTATCATACCAACTACCATTCGTTTGGCTTTGTTTTGCATGGAATTTGTCAATAAAAGTGATAAAACATTTTACCATTGTATCTACAATTTTTTCCAATTTCAAAAAAAAAAACTTGGAAAATCAAAACCAACCAAAATAATAAGAATTCATTTTCCTCAAAAAGCTGGAAAATGTGGAAAGGTGAAAAAAAAATTCGAGGAAAATTTTGCAATCAAACAGATGCAAAAGTTCCATGGAAAATTGTGTCTATCAAACGGGGCCTTAAAATGTATTTTAGAATGGTATTTTGATGGAAAATATATGGTTAAAAAATAAGGAAAAGATTTGGGTTTCCGTATAATATTATTTTATTGAAAAATGTGTAGTTAAAAATAAGAGAAAAATATATTTTAAGAATAATGGGAACCAAATATATTTTAAACGAAAAATTACAGTTATGGTATGTGATAAGTGCAT
>CAIGRR010267612.1:0-14314 GCA_903798365.1 Fraxinus sp. 1973-6204 | reverse complement strand
CATCGCACGGGCTAAAACTAGTTTTAATTAAAAAGTTGTGTATCTCCCGTTGATGTTGTGAATAGCTTTTACTTTTCTTAATGTTTTGAATTAATTTGCCACTAATACATTGATTTGTGAGCGATAATTACTCCGAGATGCAAATTATTTGTTAAAACACGTAGTAAAAACTTGCAATTTGGATAATTGGGTAGAGATGCATTTTTATGGTTGTCGAGGTCATTACATGAATTTTTTTGGTGATTGAATGCTCTTGATTAAGGCTTATTTGGATTCCATAGAAATATGGTAAATTGACTTAATTGGGTAAGATTTGTTTGAACATGGGAAAAGTAAATGAATTAATTTAGAAGAATTCGATCGGATACACATAATCAATTGTTATAAATTTGGTAATTGAGACTGAGGGAATAATTATAGTGAACTCGTGAATTATAACACTTAAAACATCATATTATATAACGCTAGTGTATGAGGAGAGTTTGGTGATAGCGTGTTTGAGGTAGCATAGGTTTAAGAAGAAGCGACAAAATAATAAATAAATGAACAGATAGAGCCCAACTCGATAGACGGGTCTCATTTGTTATTCCTTAATAAACCAAAAACAAAAAAATGTCGTGTTGCAAAATTATGAGACAATTGATGAATATGTGTTGTAAAACAAATGTCTTTTGCAATCCACAATGAACTCTTCATTTCCTCTTCATAAATTGTTTATATTATCAGAATTTAGACATGTCTTTTCGTACAGAATGCAATTCCGGTTATGATAATCATCTTGCTGGAGATTTTAGTTCTTTTAAACTATATATAATTCGTTCCATGTTGCAAATATCCAAATTCTTGTGATTTCTAGTAAATCTGTAATCTCGTGACCATTTTGATTAAATATTTTGGACTTCTTCTTTGAAAGAAACTATTCATTTCCACCCCTTCCATACCTATGACAAGAAGTCCAATTGTTGCATCTAAGAGAGAATTTGATGACTTCAGTAAAGGATTTCATTTGTTGTTGTTCATGCTCTCCTAATTAATTTCCATTTTTAATAGTTTTGGGGTGAAAACTTTTGATAGCCGAACACATAATCTCTTTTTAACAAATCGGAAGAAGACGTGAATATATGTTTTGACATTTCAGCACAACATCTTTATATTTTTATTTATTAAGAAGGCGTGATATTTTAAAATATCGAAAAGGTACACAAATGTCAACACAATCCAAAGTGGGTGAGTTGCATCTTGCGATTATTTACTAGGCCGATTGCGGTCTGACTTGGAAACTATATACAACCTTTTTGTTGCATATAATATTCTAATTCTACCACCACAAAAAGATAGCGTGGGGCTAATTTTTGTAAAAATTCGGCCTAATTATGACTGAATATCACTTTCATCTCAGTAAAACATAAATATACTATTTGACTTTGAAATATATACTATACTAATTGACAGAGGTAGAGAGAGATGGAAGACTCAAAGGTAGCGGATGTAAATATATGAATCATTTTTTCACGACTTTTTTGCATGTTTGATTGTACTTTCTTAACTCAGAATGTCTGCATTCGCCATTGTATATGTTATTTTAGTTGTTTTAGTGTATCTTTAATTTTTAGACACGGAGCATAAAAAAAAAAAAAAGCAAATTTATTGAGATTATAAGTTGGTGAATCTTATGAAATGGATTATTACAGAGTGAATACAAATTATAAAACCAATTAATAATGATGTTTAACTAACAAGTAAAAGTTTTATGAATCGAGACGTAATGTTTTTCCTTTAATTAATAAGATCTCGGCCCCATAAAATTTCTCACAAAGTCTCACGCAACTTATTCGACCTCATAATAAAGATTTCTCACAATGTCTCACGCAACTTATTCGACCTCATAATAAAAAGATATATCCTAAGTAATAATTGAACCAAGACCTTGATATCACCGTCTGCTTCGTCATCAATCACCACCAACAGTGCTAATGCACCATCATTCTTTTGTCTTAACAGTATTATTTACGTGGAAATTTGTAATCACAAAATAATTCGACCCCAAATTCAACTTTATTTTTAGATTTATGCTATGTGCACTGGCAGATTTGTCAGGTGACAACATTTCCATGGAGTTCGTCCAAAAAACAAATTTAAAACATTCAATCAACTATTGGCATCTCAATCTCTTTACACTGTCCTTGCAACCTCCCATGTACAAGGGACTTATTCCTTTTGGAGGATACTTTATCTCACGAGTAAATCGGAAATTGGATCTACATTGAATCTCACTCAAATCGTTTCATCTATCTTATTGAGGAGAGTTTTGATTTCAAATTCAAGTTCAAGCAGGAGGAGTACGTCATGCATGCTAATTATCTTGAATGATCCACATCTCATGATCAGACGTTGATAAACGCATTGAACTATGAACTAACCATGTGGCTGAGAACGACACAATTATCAAGGACATTGAATCTCACCCAAATAGTTTCATCTATCTTACTGAGGAGAGTTTTGATTTCAAATCCCGGTTCAAGCAAAAGTACGTCATGCTAATAATATTGGATGATCCACATCTCAAGATCAGACGTTGATGAACGCATTGAACTATGAACCAACAATGTGGCTGAGAGCCCTCACATCCCAGGCACAACGACACAATTATCAAGGACGTGCTCTACCATTTAACTAATAGCTCGTCATGCGAACCTCCTACTAGGGGACCGTTATGTCAAAAGAAAGCGAAACCCCAAATACCGTTCTGGTCGATTCGATGATGGATTGTTCTCGATTGAACAGATCCATTCAATTCTAATAATGTGACAGAGATTAAGAGAAGAGTTGAATCTACACAAAAGATATTCCAATTAACGAAGAAAGTACTTTTAAGAAAATATTTTAGAGGCCTATTTATAAATTATAAGCACACGAGAACATGTTTGGTTAAGGTTAAAAATTTACTTATGACTAACCTTCCAAATAAATAACTTTTGAACCTTTTTCTGAAGCTCAGCCAAACACACTCTGTGAGGTGTCAACTTCAACTGTTGTCCTACTCTAGGAACTGTACAAAACAGACTATAAAACTCACAGCAATTAACCAAATCATCAGTGCATATTGCTGGTGGGGAAGTAAGCAAAGAGAAGATCGATGGCAAGAGGAGGTGGGCACCGATACTGTTACAAAGATGTGCTTCCGTTCACCGCCCTGGTGGCGATGGAGTGCTCGAACGTCGGCCTTAACACACTGTTCAAATTCGCCACTAACCACGGGATGAGCCATCACGTTTTCGTCGTTTACGCCTATGCCGTGGCGGCGCTTGTTCTACTTCCGGCGATGTTTCTCCGTGGAAGCAGATCGAGAGTGCTTCCTCCGTTGACCTTCTCTATCATGATCAAAACTTTTCTACTCGGGGTTATTGGGTGAGTGATTGTTCAACTCTACGCATGTAATTGTTTTCCATTAGTGAATGGAAATCAGAGAATTTCACGAGTTTCCTCTTTTGAACTTCTCCATCATGATCAATTTTTTTCTTCTCGGAATCATAGCGTGGGTAAATTATTCAAATCTACGCATCTAATTTAGTTAAATTAGTGATTAGAACTGAGAAAAATTTATAAACTAAGAATAGTGAATGAATTGAACTTCTCCATCATGATAAGAATATTTCCGCTTCGAGTGTAAATTGCTCAATCTACACACATAATTCACTTGAATCAGTTACTGGAAATCGAGAAATTTGTTGAATTAAAGCATTCTAATTACATGAGTTTTGTGGTAAGGCAGGTGTACATCTCAGATCATGGGTTATACTGGAATCAATTATGGATCACCAACGCTTGCTTCAGCCATCAGCAACCTGACGCCGGCTTTTACTTTCGTGCTTGCCATCATTTTCAGGTTTCTTTCACGTATAATGTTTTTCTCTGTCCTTTTCTTACCTCTTCCAGCTTTCTGATGTCTCCTGTCCATGATATTTTTTCGTTTAATTTTTTAAAGATCAAGAGTTGGACTGGGATTTTTTTTAATCAGAATTCTGATGTGAATCGATAAGTTCTTGACTTGTATTAATGACTTCTAACTTTATGATTTTTTGCTGATAACGGAATCAGTTTCGGCCGATTTAATTCAGGTTTGACAGGATTGGTTACAATAGATTGGATTATCTAGTCTAGATTAATAAGAGTTATTATAATCCAAGTTGGACCAATCATTAGATAGCTTATCCTTGTTTGTAGGATGGAAAAGCTAGAACCATCGAGCACAAGTAGCCGGGCTAAAGTGGTTGGCACTCTGATCTCAATATCAGGTGCATTTGTAGTGACTCTTTTCAAGGGTCCAAGTATCAATTCCACACCCACCAAGCATCAAATTCTACATTCATCGCAATCAAACTGGATTATTGGCAGCCTATTTCTCACCGTCGAATATATTTTGGTGCCAGTGTGGTACATTGTTCTGGTGTGGATACCAAAAGCTAATTCTTACAATCTTTTATTGGGAAATTTGCAAATACTGGTCTCAAACTTTTACAGATAAAACTCCGCCCAACTTTTTCTAGCTCATAGATTCTCAAACTTCTATTCTTGGGGCAAGTTAATCCCGATTGAATGAAAATCATCAATCTTTTTCCTCGTATGACCTAAAGAGTTCGTTTTGTCATAACAATATTTTCTCTTAAAAATAAAAGGTATAAAGTGCTTAGACGTCTTTTGTTTGGAGCAAAATGGGTCGCTATTGGATCTCTCTCAAAATAAGTCATTGTGCAAGACAAGTGACTATTTGATGGAAAAATTGACATCCTTTGTTTGGAGCAAAAAGGGTCAATATTTGATCTCTCTCAAAATAAGTCATTGTGCAAGACAAGTGACTATTTGACACAAAAATTGACAGTTTCCGTCACATAGAGACCAATATGACTATGCACCAAAAAGTGGAAGTTTGGAGATGTAAAGGGAAGAAATTTGATAACGATCCTTTATGGCCTATTTTAGAAAGTTTGGTAACCGATAGTGCAAATTTCCCTTTACTACTGATTTTTGGAAAATAAATAAAACTTGGACTTGACTTAGTGTTTTATTCATAGACGCATATCATGCAAGAGTACCCGGCAGAACTGACACTGATGTTCTTCTACAATTTATTTGTGAGCATCCTAGCTTCATTCGTAGGTCTCATTGCAGAACCAGACTCTAGCAAATGGATAATAAGACCTAACATCTCGTTGGCCTCTATCTTATGCTCTGTAAGTGATGAAAATAGTTGCTTTTTCCTTAATTCCCACCAGATTCTGAAGTTTGATAAGAAATAAAAATACACAGGGGGTTTTTGGCTCCGGCTTGAACAATGTTATTCATACATGGGCCTTGCACTTAAGGGGACCTGTCTATGTGGCCATGTTCAAGCCATTGTCCATTGCCATTGCAGCTGCCATGGGAGTCGTCATCCTTGGCGATACTCTTTATCTAGGAAGGTACACCTCTACCCCCACCACACATCACCCACCTAAAAACAAAATAACTCATTTTCTGTTTTCCGTGTGCTATTTTGCAGCATCATCGGTGCAACAATAATAGCGATTGGATTCTATACTGTAATGTGGGGCAAAACAAAAGAGGATATCGTCGAATTTGATGAAATCGGAGATCTGGAATCTGTGGCTACCCAAAAACATCCCTTGTTGCAAAGTTACAAAAATGAAGGGGCAGAGAAGAGGTGATTAGCATGCAGAGAGTAATTCTCTCTTCTGTAAACAGATATGTATAGCTTATAGTTGACTCGGTATGCAGAGAGTAATTCTCTCTTTGTAACATATATGTATAGCTAAGCTAAATCCAAATATCAGAAGGTAAAAGCTACTATCTTCTTTCTTTGCCTCAAAATTCTCCTCCCAATGAATTTCAGAATGCAATTTCCAGATTCTATGTAGTGAGATGAAAATTCTACAAAATGTGGAGCTCTTGTTAGAACTTTGATGAACAAATCTCGGCTTCAGTGAGATCCTCGGGCAAAATAATCACGGCATTATTTTGACACCAAGAGTCTTTACTATTTTAAGATTCAGACAGGTACATACTTTGAAGAGCCACTACTTGTAAGTAAACTCAAATATATAACAAACGAGAGAGCAAAAGTGGCAAGCGAACTAGAAGACACTACCGTGGGATAAGAACTTCCAAACCTTTAGCAGCTAGCTTTCATGTCTTCAGATCATCGGACATGGCTGAAGGGATACAATGCATGGCCAGAATATCTTTTGTTGCAGCTTTTGCCTTCTGAGTCTGCAGGACTACAATCTACACATTGTACAGAAAAATTCAGTGAGAACAAACCAAAAAAATTTAGCATGAACAGGGTAGTCAATTGACCTTAGGATTGCCCAGGACATATTTGATCAAGCCCAGAATATCATTCTCTCTTTTTCTTTCTCAATTTTTTTTTCCTTTTAGGGGTTTTGAGGGGAAGATGAACCTGCTCATATTCAAGATCAAACTTCAAAAATTCTTCTTCACAGCTTTCCACCATGCTAGCCAAACTCTTTAGATTCTTGACAGGCATTCCATTGAAGGCATGGATCTGTATATACACACACAGTTAAAGATTTAACAATACCAACAAATCACTTGCATCAAATGCTGAAATTATCAGCTATAGTGTCAAAATTATTCTACCTGTATGTTGACTATATCTTCATATCCAACATTGATGTCAGCAACAAGCACCTAATACAATCTCAACAAGGAGCCGAGTAATGATTAGTTCAAATTTGGAAGTTTTTCACAGAACACGTCATGGAGGTAGTTACGAAAAGAGGGGGAAAAAACCTGAGAAACAACAACTAGCTGCTCATCTACCGATTGTGCCATTGCATGGAGAAGTTTGTCGAACAATTTGACTGGAGTGTCGATTTCATAATCTTTTCCATACTGGAATTGTATAAGACAGGCAATAGAAAGTAAGAAGACAGAACCTTCACAAACATAGCAATAGAACTTCTAAGATTTTTTTCCAATTTAGACAGAGCGGAAACTGATAGCACATCTGTCTAAGCTTAAAATTAACTTAAAGTTACTTACTTTTAAATTTTATTTTTTTGAAAACATCATCGTATATGTTCTTTTCAGAAAAGAACATAAGTGGTATATATAATAGTATCATAGCAATATGTAACTTAAACCAACTTTGACCAACAAAATATTATTTATTACATGGCTTATTTATTTATAAGAAAAACATGCACCTAAGCAGGGAAAACCAATAACAGAGTGAACGCATAGTGACGATCTCAATAACGCACCTCTGAACGTAAATATGGAACAGAAACAGCAGAGAACACGAATCCACCAACAATGTAATACGAAGGTAGTCTGCCATTAATATGTGCTGGGATAAGGCGTTTGTGAGTGTCAAGTTTTTTGTTGAATTCAAGTACTTTGGAATTACGGAGGACTCTGACCAGAGCATAATCTCCGGTGTACTTTTGAGAAATGAGATAACTGAAACTAATACGCTCTCCGTGTCTAAATGGAACTGAAAACAAAATCAGTTAAAGAAAATTAGATTGCTTCAACTAGTTGAAACTTCTCAGAAAATGCCTAATGTAAAGTAGCAAAGGATAAATATGTTACTCCTTGTACCAGACACCAATATAAGATAATTATATGAGATGGAATTAGAAACGCTAAAGTCCAGGCAAACTGACAGAAATTACAGAAAAAAGCTAAAGATAGACCGATCAACAATCAAGCAATGCACAAAATAGATGAAAATGAGTAGATGCTGAAATTGATTGCAAATGTCGTTAAACCTAATATACAAAAGAATTCAACTAACAATATCATTTACCATTCTTTTGATTTAGGAACTTCTTCCATTAGGTAACCTTAAAATTCAGTTTGTTATGCAATCTAGCATTGTGATTTTCAAACAGATTCAATATGCACAAACTTTTCAAGACCGAACTTCTATGATAACTTTGTAGAGTTATAACACGATACACAAGCAATTTACAGTGAAATCTGGGAAGAAACAAATGCACAAAGAAATGTTTCAGTAGTTATAACAGTAATTGTAGGAGTCTAAACAATGCTTCAATCAAACCCCTGAGGTTTATTTCAACACAATAAATGAGAACCAATAGAATATTTCAACTAGACCGACATATATTCAGTCACCATTAAAACATCAGTCAGATTAGGAACTCTTTTGTATAATTTACATAAGATGAGATTTCATGAACATGGACCCCAACTAGCAAAACACGTTCAAGCAGCTAAACCGAGGTGAAGTCAACAGTTGGGTCAGGTGGCAAAAAGTGCCAATGGTAATTAAAAAAAGGCACCAATCAATTAAAGCAATGGTACCTGTTCCATCATTAGCAATATCAACCCCGTCAAAGCTGAGGAGAACATCAGATGGCCTTAGAAGATGAGACTCTGGAGCTGTAGGCTCAATTCTTCGAATGCGAACACCCTTTTGGTCGGGGGACATTCCTGTGGACGTGCGCAAATCAAGATTCTCCATCTTTTGCCACTTAACCCCAAGGATTGGAAACCCTGAATTTCAGAGACGCAAAATCAATGTTGTAACTCGTGGATGTATGAAATTTAACAGACACATATCAGCATTACCAATTTATGTTGCCCCATTTAAATTATCCTACCTGTATACACTCCATTTTTCTCATAGTCCTGAATGAAATGCATAATCACAGGAGTAGGAATGACATAACCAATGTTTTCCACATCTTCATGTTTCAGAGACTGAAACGCAATACCCACGCATTTTCCTTTATCATTAAAAGCAGGACCCCCAGAATTTCCTGAATTGATTGCAGCATCTATCTGAATAGACAAATGAAAAATTACTATATTCATTAATATAAAATTTCGTAAGAATATACTCCACACGGATACAACATGAATAAATCAATGAATTCAACCTGCAACCCAAGTAGCTCTGTTGAGCCATGAACATAAGACAGTATCTCCATGCGCGATACCACGCCACTCGTCACAGAAATTGTGTCACCACCTATAGGATACCCCACAACAGTAACGGCATCTTGTAATGCAGGCAAATCTCCAAACTCCAAAGGTGATACTCCTTCCCAGAACTCGTCATCGCTCACAGTCAACATAGCTATTTCATAGACAGGAATCAGTATGTACCAACAGAGGCAAATAAAAGTAATATTGGAGGTCAAAAATTGGTTAAAGACATTGTTAGTCAATCAATTTACATAGTTGTATCATTTTGATCACTGAGCTTTTTCTTTACCAAATTCATGTCAATCTCAGTTTGTCTTCAGGGAATTGGGGAACAAAATTAAGATTCTTTCTTGTTTCATGTATTGCTTTTTATGTTACTTTGGAACAGAGAATTTTAAAAGTAGTAGTAGTACAACTACCAACCAAAAGCGCACTAACAAATTCTCCATGTCACGTTACTTTTCCACTAGCCATGACCATTAATCTAGACGGTGTGTTTAAGCTGAAATGCATATGAAGCTCAGCAATTCATTCGAGAATAAGTTAGATGGATAAAGAAAAAGAGATGTATAGTTCGTACCGATATCACATTCTGTACCAATGGCAAGGACAGTGGCCAAGTATTTGGTATCAGAACCGCGTTTTTTGAGCTTGATTTGTGTGTGATGCTCCACGGAGTGGGCATTTGTGAAAATCCTCCTCCCACCAATGATAAACCCGCTGCTGCTGGAGCTGTACTGCCGCTTCCGCTGCCATGGAAGTGAGAAATTTGGTTCAGTGTGGACACAGAACACCTTCACTACAGAATCCATCGACGACGCTGCTTTTGCTGCTGCAGCCACACTCTCCCACCTGACCTGCAGAGGCGCCGCCGCAGCCTCCACTATCACGTGCCCGTTATGTGCGATTAAGTCTCCAGCGCCGTTGTNGCTGCTTTTGCTGCTGCAGCCACACTCTCCCACCTGACCTGCAGAGGCGCCGCCGCAGCCTCCACTATCACGTGCCCGTTATGTGCGATTAAGTCTCCAGCGCCGTTGTACTCGTGTAACCTAGGAGCTCGCCCCTCCGGCGACGCGACGATGTCACTTCTGTCATCTGCGGGCTGATTATCACCCTTCTTAGGGCGTCCGCGGCCACGGCGATGGGTATGGGAGTCCTGGGCAGCTTCAGTAGGTATCATGGCCACTGCTCCGTCGACCACGGCGTTAGAAGTGGAGGCTGATGCGGCAGCTTTAGCTTCCGCCACCTCATTTTTAGGTTTTCTTCCTCTTTTCCGCTTCAGGTTTCCCATTATTACAACTAACTTTCGGGGTCCGTGTTTCGAGAAGATGAATGGGCTTATGCCGTCAGTTTTTCACTCGGGAGTAAAGTTCAATCCCAGACATCATGGTCTCGTCTTGGTCATAATCTTAGGTGAGCCAGATCATGATTCAAACCTAGCCCTGGATTTTGTCATTTTCAAGATAAATTTTTCTTTCTTTTCTCTAACTACGAAATTTTTAATAAAATAATATTACTAATAAATTTAAAGTTTTTCTTTATTTTTTAATTACGCATTCTCTATCAATCTATTATTCAAAAATGCATTCTACATCAAAAATAGGCCTCAAACGCCCCTAGTCCTTGTTTGGACCTTTTTTTTTATAACTCAATTTTTATTCTTTTAACTTAGCCCATGTCTGACAACCATTATTTTGGAAAAGACAATATTTTGAACAATGATTTTTAGAAATATGGGATTAAAAATTAAGAAAAAAATTTGAGTTTACTGCAAAATATTTTATTATATAAATGTGTTGTTGAAAATAAGTATGCAAAGAAAAAAGTATTTTCAAATAATGATTGTCCAACAGGGACTTATCTTCAACCACATATTTTGTTGTCATTTGACGGCCATTAAAATGAGTTATTGAGAAAAATGAGGGCTCGTTTGATAACTATTAATTTATTTTATGATTTGCTACAGGACCATTTTCAACCACGTATTTGGTCCGGATTAAAATCTAATTTTAATCAAAATCAAAGTCAAACAATCAATATTAACTACATCTTTTATGGGTCCCACAATTTTTCAACTGCGCATTTCAAAAACTTTTATCACAATCTACTAAAAATCTAATTTTAATTCCCACCAAACACCCTCACACTAAAATATTCTACACGTATATCAAAAAACTGTCCCCACTTTATAACAACACATTCTCTTAAAAATCACTATTCAAAACTTTTTTTTATAATAATGATTGTCAAACAGACTCTAAGTTTAGAAATAAAGATTTTTTTTAAGAATATGTGAATAAAAAGTGGAAAAAAGTTTTGGATTTAGGGGTGAAATATTTTAGCGTGTCCCTCTTTAAAATAAAACTATTTAAACCATCTTCAATCATGCATCAAAATTTGAAGCAAGTTTTGCATTATTTTACACTAAACTAAAATCATCCGAACCCATACACCCAAAGTTGCAAGATAAATGTATTTTGTACGCTTATTTGGACCATATTATAAGTTTTTTGTCGTCAAGGTGTTAAATTTTACTTCACTTAGGAGGTTAATTTTCTTTTATTTCAGTGTGGACCCGTTTCAAAGCAATTAGAAAAGAAAAAATGGTCAATTGGCTATTAAATAGAAATTTGTGGACTAAATCTCAGTTGAATAAAAGTTGGATGATCAAATCGAAGAGAGAATGAAGAAAATGACTAACTTGCATGGAAGAATTGAAGACTGAAGCAAGCGTTAATCTAATTAGGCCTTTTTTTAGACTTGCAATGGGAATGGAAATCAATCAATTGGCTGGCAATTACAATGACACACTTAGATCAATTAAAAAAAAAGGATGATGAAAGTCCAATTGGAATTGGACCCTTTTCTAGAGGAAAAAAATGAATATTATATGGAGACCTACTTTTAAAGATTGCATTTCAAAAATCTGAATTATAATTTATATATAAAAAATCAAATGATAATACAATATTTTAATATTAAATAATATTATCATAAAAGTCAATTAATTATATTCTCACACCTCAAACACTTATATTCGTTCCCTTCCTTATTCTCAATCCATTCTCTCCACTCTACCTCTCATTCTTTCTACCTCATTGTCATCGCCAAACGCTAAGACACCAGAGCATCCCTGCACGAGGCAGTGCACCACCGTCGACGGGGCTTCGGTGAGACTTCTTTCCTGCAGTGCCGCACGTAGTGAATGGTGGTGGCAGTGGTTTACATGTTTTGGCAGTGTTTTTTTCAAGGAGATGTTAGTGGATCTAGTAGTGGTGGTGGATCTGATGGTGGACATTGGTTTTGTTGGATTGACGGTGGATCCAGTGGGGTGGATCCGACGGTAGTGTTGTGGATCGATAGTGGAGGTGGCTTTCTTAGATCTGGTGGTGGATGGGATGATTCTGTCGGATCTGGTGGTGCGGCTTTATTGGATATGATGGTGGTAGTGATTTGATGGATTTGGTAGTGGCAGTGATTTTTGTTGATAAGGGTAGTGGTGGTGGTTATTGTTGATACATGCGTTGGGTAGTGGTGTTGCCCGGGAGTAGATTTGAGGATTTTTTGAGGGGGTTGCAGTTGTAGAGTGGTAGCCGGTGGTGGTGGTGGTGGTGGTGGTAGTGGCGACAATGGTGGTGTACTAAATCGCTAGTTGTGGTGGAGTGGGGTGGGTTGGGGATGGAGAGTGTAGGTGATCAACTATTTGGTTGATTGCGACCAATAAATTGGTTAATATGCGACAAAAAATAATTTTTGACCAATTATTTGTTGATTGTGGTCAATAAATTGATTAATTTGTGAGGAATAAATAATATGTGACGTAAAAAACATGTTTGTAATTAGCAATTTATTAAGCTATAGCCTAGAAATTACTTGTGACTAATAATTCATTTGATAATTTGTAACCGTTAAATAAGTTGTGACTTGTAAAATTTGTGATTTTGTGATCAATGAATAAATTGTGTCATATAAATATTTTTATCTATGAGCGAAAAATAATTTGTGACCTATAAATTTTTTAATCTATGACAGATAATAATTTGTGACATACAAATTTTTATATTAGTGATCGAAAAATAATTTATGACCTATAAAATTTTTGATCTGTAGCCCATAAATAATTTGTAACCAGTTAATTCGATAATTTGTGGTCAAATTATAAAAGTTTGTGATCTTAATATATTTAATCAATAAAATATTTTTGAATTAATTATTTCATAAATAAAATTTAATAATATCTGATTTTTAAAACTTTAAACCTTGTTTTTTAATTTTGAAAATGATCGTAGTTAAAGTTTTATATATGAATTTTTCCCAAAACAAAGACAAAAGGTATGGAAAAAGGGGAAATCTTAGGGGATGTTCTCTTCGTATTTCAGTTTTAAGATTTGAATTCATTTTGTATTTTGTGTATTTGTTTTGAAATTGTTGAAAATGTGTTCTCTTTGTCATTCTGAAAAACTGTTTCTCAAAACATAAAAATGGGAAATGTGTTTACTTTGAAATTTTGAAAATTGCGGCGGCTGATTAGAATAAAAGGGGAGAATTGGACTAAAAGGCCGGGGGTTGAGAAAAAAAAACAGAGACGAGACAGGAAGCTGCAAGCCGAAAATTGGAATATAAAAAAGCAGACACGCACATGCATAGGGAAGAAAGCAGCAAGATAATTAATTTCAGATTTTGTTACGATAATTCATCAACAATTGCGTAGGATTACTTTTCGTCAATTTTTCAGTGATATCGTTTAAACTTTATTTATTTAATTTCGATATTATGATTACGATGAAACTTATATCATGAACTATTAATTTTTTAATCTTATTTATTTTTTATATTCAAATAATGTTTTCAATTCTTGAATGATTGACATGGATTTAATTTTTTCTACAATGATATGCTCAATAGTTGTATGAATATTATGAGTTGTTTTACCTTCGAAAGATTGAAAATAAGTTAAATATAGTGTCAATTGTCGAAGAGCCTGATTGGGGATAAGAAAATACTGATGTACTTTACGTGATGTTAAAGTATTCAGAAATTTCTTATGCATTTTATATGTTCGCATCCGTCATAATAATATAGTCAAGTCACATGTAACAATATGTTTAATTCTACTTGAGGGAGATTAAATGTTAAATAATTTAGAAATATTGGTTTTCATAATTAAATTGTGCTGTCAAATCTATAAGTTTCTGGGTTAAAGGGAATTGATATAAGGAGATTCGAGATTTTTAATTAATTTAGGTCTTGCATTTATACGTAATTTAAGTAGTTACAATTAATTATAGAAAAATCATAAGTTTTCTTGTTTCGGTTAAGGTGGAGTTAATTTGAATTC
>CAIGRR010267539.1:0-11347 GCA_903798365.1 Fraxinus sp. 1973-6204 | reverse complement strand
CACAGAGCAACTTAGAGAATCATTTTTTCTGACTTTGTATAATTGGTTTAACGCAGCGACTAGCAATCCTATAGAGGGGCTGCCTAACTTCATGTCTTTTCTTTCTTGTTTAAACCGATAATACACTCCCTGTGTATTCTTTTTTATTAATGAAATTTCTTGATTATTTATCAAAAAAAAAACAACGTAAAGTAGCATGCACTTAAATTTTAAACTAAACTATCAGGACAAACTTGAAATTTTCCACGAGATGATCAATTCTCTATAAAGACACTAGACAAAATTGTACTGCAGATACAGCTTCTCTGAAAACAATTGTGAATCTTAGCTATAGAAGACAAACATTTAAACTGGAGATTATAATGTTCTATTAGCCTTGAGAAGGTGAAGGGATCTGTTTCTAGCCGTGAAGGTCATAACGCGAAGGCAAAATACAATATCAGACCAGAAATGAGCACATTTTTCTACATATATTGACTTGAATATGCTGTATAATCTGAGGCTCAGAATGGATTCATTTACATTTGACAATTTAATCTTAACCAAACTAAATTATTGCCACGAAATAAGTAAGCTAACACCATTTACAGATGTCACATTACTTACCAAGTAAAACTGAAACCTAAACACCACATGTTGGCATAATAACACAAGCAAACTTATATAACATGTGGCCACATTGTAAGATCTACTATCAATGGCTTGCCAGAATTGGAAATCTCTTGTTACTAAAAGAATCCTGATCTTGATTATAATATCTTTGAGTGCCTCGTGAAACTAATAAAAAGTCATAAAGACTTCAAACATTAACCTAGAGCACAACAAAAGTAGGTTGAGGCACAATGTGCAAAAACTAAGGTAGTCCTTGTAGTCATAAAACCGTCTCAATCACTATTTCAAAATATTAAGCTTGGAATGGAAAAAAAATCTAGACAAATAGACTTTTACGAAAAAAAAAATTGGTTTAAAATAGATAAAAGCAACTGTGAGAAATTGTCAATCTTTCTTACGCAAACATTATTTCATTGTACAAGTCGCCCATAATCTACAATATGACCTCAATAAAGTTTTCAACCTCCAACTTTGTAATAATTTCCAAGAATATTAATAATTTCCACCCGCTTTGTTCCTTATAGAACATATAAGCGGTTATAAATTCAAAATCCGTCTATTGCTCATTTCTGAGATGTCTTCCATTTAAAAAAATCGATCCTTAGAAGCAAACCACATTCCACACTCACTATTCTTTCAAATTGAATAGATGAAACTAAATGGGTTCTCATTTCAATCAATAAAATATAAGATACTAGAATTATGCAAATGCAACAGTCTTTCAGATCACTCGAGACTCAAAAAGAAAAATATACACGTCATTTACAGAAGCGATGCTGGACGCACTAAAAAGGCATTACCAGAGAAAAAGGATATTTCTATCTAGAAATGGATTGAGCTTAAGAATGGCTAAAGAGAAAGGATAGGGAGAAGGGGGGAGAAAAGCAATTTTTGAGAACTAAAAGATCTCTGAACTGAGAAAAAAAAAACACTGAAGAGAGTAGAAGAATTAAGTGGTGAGGACGAGGCTACTACGAATCGAACCGATCTCAGTGAATCTAAGAAGATGGCGTATTGGAAGATCATGCGGGTTACGAAACATTTGATGATGACAAGTTTGACGCCCAATGGCTCTCATCTATGAACTATTAGAATAAATAAGTGAATTTACTGAACTTCCTAGGGTTTCAATGCCTGGTTTCAAAATTATTCGGTCATAATTTTTTATATTTTTCTTTACCTAGAGGTGTAAAATACGACAGCCACCAAGGCGACGCCGGCCAATGCCGTGAAGGCGATGGTTGCTCCGGTATTAGAAGCCGCCGCCATGTTATTCCCAAATCCGCCGCCGACAAACACTCGCTGACTGATGCCTACAACCACATCAACCGCCGCGCCGGAGCGCATGGATGGAGGTCTGGAATGACGATTTTACCCTTGAGATTCTGTAGCACGCCTAGTGGTTTCCACCATTAACCAACTAAAACCCCACCGTATTCTTCTTCGTCGTCTCTCCCTCTCTTTCTAAAGTCTAGAGAGAGAATAACCAATTCCGTATGTAACGACGTCGTTCACTTAGGTCGTTTGATTTGCCAGAAAAGGTTCATTAGTCATGCTTCCATTTCCCCTTTGCGTGGTTGAAAATAAGTAGAAGTATGAAAATTTTAATGCGTATCAAACAATGACTAAATAAAAATATATCATTAAATTCTTTTGAATCTTTTTATATTTTTTAAGAATTTATATTTAACTAAACTCTTGTTTGATGATCATTATTTGACAAAACAAAATTTTGAATAGTGAATCTTTAGAGAATATGTAGGAAAAAAGTAGGAAAAAAAATTAGATTAACATACAAAATATTTTATTGTGTAAATATGTGGTTGAAAATGAGTTTACATAATGAAGGGTTTTGAAATAATTATTGTTAAATAGGGGCTAAAACTTTATTAATCAAGAAATATCATTTTAAACTAAAATCATAAAATTCTAATAATCATAAACTGTTCTATTCAATCGAAATCAAAACAACAGCGAAAAAGATATCATTAGAGGAAATGCTTACACGCATAGCAATATATGAAGAAGAATTTGAAAAGGTAAGTATTGCGTTTTATTGTGGATTTGATGAATTTAGTATGCGAAAAATTCTTAATTTGTATTTGAGTTATTTTATAATACGTCATTTGAATTCAAGTAATATCAGTAACAAATTTCATTAGTTTTTTAATTCTTTTTTTTTTTATTTATACATTTGTATTAGGTTTTGGGGTTTAGGAATTTGGGATGGTATGGAGATACTTAAATGTATTAGTCAGAGTTGAACGTGCATTGCACGTTATTTTGAATTACTTTATAAATGTTATAAAATAATATTTGACACCAATTTGTTGGGTGGATTTGATGAGTCTCAAGTAAACTAAACAAAATAAAATTTAAAATAGAAAATTAATAGAAAAAAATTGTATTATGAAAATTCAACTCTATGATTCAAATTTTTTTGTGCCGGTAAAATACTACAAATGAACAGTTTTTTTGTACTACATTTGATACATGAGAATTAATTACTAATACATAAATTTAAATATCTACTAAAATTTCTAGATACATTAATAGAAATAAATTCATCTACAATAACTCTATATATAAATCAAAATTTATCAGGTCAAGATTCATTGAGTCTAGGTTAATGTGAATATTAATTAATTGAGAATTAATAACACGAAATTTATACATGACAATGATTTTTTTAATATTTATTAAATATTGCAAAACAAAAATAAGGTATTATTGAAATAATTGAATTGCAGTAGAATTAAAATCATCCAAAAATGATTCTCACTTGATGTGAAATTCAATATATATATATATATATATATATATTACATGACAGATAGATTTCAAAATTAGAACATTGGAAGTTTTCCCAGTAAAAATAATTTAATTTCTTTACGGTAAATAAATTATTCAAGAAAGATAGGTAACTTAAAAGTGATAACAAAAAAGGGTTAGATTAAATTAGAGTAGAATACCCAATGAGTAAGAAGAGTAAGAGGCCAACAATATTCAAGAAAGATAGGCACTTGTTTCTTGAAAATCCCAAAATGGGTTTGGTGATGGAATGAAAGAAAGCCCGTTTGTGGGTTGTGATTAAAATTAAAGAATAAAGAAAACAAACGTGCATGGGAATTTTTGCAGTGATAAATTGGCAGATTGGTACCAAAATAGAGATAAATGCAACTCATGTATTCTAGCCCGAAGGACAAACAACCAACTAGAGTAGAACAAATACAGGGTCTGACTGTTAGGATTGCAAAATTTCCCGACGGATCGTTAAGTCTGCAATACAATTTCTGATGCTATGGATCCTCAAGAGAGGTAATAGCAGAGCATACTTTTGTTACTGCTCATATTGTTGACTTATCATGACTATTAAAACTAATATTAATATGATGGATCCCAATGAGAAATAGGAAAGGTTTAGAAATTC
This sequence comes from Fraxinus sp. 1973-6204, assembly GCA_903798365.1. Lineage (NCBI taxonomy): Eukaryota > Viridiplantae > Streptophyta > Magnoliopsida > Lamiales > Oleaceae > Fraxinus > Fraxinus sp. 1973-6204. The sequence goes on along the minus strand of CAIGRR010267539.1, from coordinate 7,305 downwards.
ATGATCTTTAAGGAATTCAAGATTTTATTTCTGATTTTTTGATGTCATACAATGGAGGATGAGAGCCCCTTTTATAGAAGAAGAGCTTCATTCTACTTTTAGACCAACCGACACAATAACATAAACGGACATAGAACTTTTTAAAAGCATACATGACTCCAGTACAATTATTATACAAGTGGACATACAACTTTTTAAAAGCATACATGACTCTAATACAATTATTACACAAGTGGACATACAGTTTTTGATAAAGTGGAATCTACTTTAGCCTCTATTTCGTACACATTATTTTTTTATTCTCATTCTTCTACTCATTATCAACCATACATTTTTCAATAAAATAATATTTTTCATTACATCAATAACTTTTCCTTCCTTTTCAACCACACATTCTCCATCAATCTACTATTTTAGAATACATTCTTTCAAAATAATTTGACTCAAATACACCCTTAATTAAGTAAAAAATACTTTATCAATTATTTAGTAAAACGATAGACAACTCATACAAAGTGACAAAGTTCTTAGATCTTAGGTGATTTTTTGCGAATCATGGGGTGCCCAAATTTGTTGCCATAGCTAGTTTGTCCGAATCTTCAGAGTCTGATGGTATTCCTAGTGTTTTCCATCGAGGCGTATTTTCTTTTTTCTCTCTTTCCTTTTCTTCATCAAGTTGTTTTTGAAGCTTTTCAAGATTGTCATGGTCGAAAGGGTTAAAAGAGTAAGCCCATGGATCTTGAGATTCTTTGAATTGAGACTCTAGGAGTTGAGACATTATAAGTTTTAGCTAGCTTGCTAGTACTTGCTGGCTAGAGCTTGTTCCTTCTTGTAGCATCTTTTCTTTCTCTCTTTTCCTTGTAAAATGTAGATTTTCTCGTCCTGTATAGTGAGTGATACAAAGGACATTTTCATTTAACATTTTTCAAAGTTTTTCTTTGAGTTGTTGTCCTTTAGGAGTGTCCTCTTAGTACTTAGCTATCTATCCCAGGCTTTATGTTGGTCGTCCCAAATACAATTGATTCCAATAATTGTCAAAATGATAATCTTCAGGTGGAATGACTGAATGCCATTTGTGAATTTGGCTTAAGCTCTCCATATGAGCCTGAATGTCCCGTTGAATTTTTTGAGCGTAATCCATTGGAAGAGTTTCCCATGGAGTATCATCTTCAAACTTAGGCCAAACTTTTGGAGGGATTATTTGATTAATTTCTACCATTTTTCTTAGGAATGTCTTCAATTCTTGAGGATATCTTCCCCATTCCTTATGAAGTTTAAACGGCAAGACCGTATATTTCCGAAAATGAGAGAGGTGTTCGTAGTATCGTGATTTAGTGAAATAACCATATCTTTGGAACACTAGGATTACATGAATATTAAGATGAATTTCTAAGATCTTTGAATTTTAAATAAATATTCCGAAATTTGTCTCTCGAGTGAGATGGTGGATAAAACCATTCAAAAAATCTTGCAACTTCTTCGTTGAAGTGAGGAATATATTATGGGTAATACTTCCAAAGCTGTGAAATTCTGTCTAAAAGCGAAGAAACAATGGCATTGGTATTAAAACAAATTACATGATGTATCTCAAGAAGATACCATATAAAACACAAAAATTCTTTGAAAAATTTTCTTTGATGTGTTCTGGGTTAAAATAAAAAAGGTTTAAAAATTGATATTTTGGATGAAATCCAAGCATCCCGAGAAAGTGGATCCCATTTTGCCTAATAACAATGGATCGATATTTTAGCATAAGTTCCTTTGATCTTAAGTAAATAGTTCGATTTTTTATGAGAGTTTGAAGTTCAAGAAGAAAGTTTTGAATGGGAAGATTTTGTATGGATGAGTTCATCATACAGATGGTAGGGATCTGTAGTTGAATAGAAGGTTCCGTTCTAGAGAGAAAATCTGATAAGAGATTGTGTTTAACTTCAAAGTCAAAGTTGGAAAATCATTCTGCCCGTCTTAAAAGTTGTGAGTTTGGAATCCGTTTCTTTTTTAAATTAAAAATTTGGGGGAATGCCTTCATGTCCATTTCTACAAGAAACTTGTGACCAATAAAGTGGAACTGAAAATTTTCAATTCCTCGTTTTACTGAAAGAATCTCCTTGAATATAGAATGCTAATGTTTCTTAGATTCTTTGAATTTACCACTCTTTAACCACAAAGTTTTCTTTCTCCATCCTTTTCTTCTCGTAGCACTGGTCCACAGTGCAAATCACTTGCATCTGTTTGTAGAGTTCTTTTTCTATCAATCGAGATTTTTAGTGCTAGAAGGTTATAGACCTCTTGTTTGATTCGTTTAATAGCCCATGTTCCCTGGATGACCATTGTGGATGATTTTTCTTAAGCATGTTCTGTAAAAGTCGTATAACAAGAGCCAGTTGCTTGAAGAAATTAGTTATGTAGTTTACCACGCCAAGAAATTGTTGAATTTACTATTTTGTTGGATTCTTATCAGAAAACTTTAGAAGTTCCTAGGCAATGTGTGACTAGAGTGAATAGCTTCCATTTTTCATATGCATCCTAAGAAAATCAATTTTGGACACTACAATGATCATTTTTTCTCTGATAACATGATCCCATATTCTGTGACAATTTTTGTAAACCTCTGGAGCAATAACTCAGGAATATTCTTATCCTAAGAGAACAACGGGATATCATCAAGGTAAAATTGTAAATTAATGTTGTTTTCAGTAGTGGCTGGGAAATTTTACTCATCGCCTTTTGGAACAAAGAGGGTGCCGTTTTAAGACCAACTGGCATAACTGTCCACTAAAAATGTTGATTGGGTATACAGAATGTTGTATTGTGCCTTTCTTTTAGTTTAACTCCCAATTGCCGAAACTTGCCTTCAGATCAAACGTAGAAAAGACTGTCAATTATCTTCCTATCGTGAAGAATGAACTTATCATCTACAATAAAATGATTTAGCAACTTATANGAAGAATGAACTTATCATCTACAATAAAATGATTTAGCAACTTATAATCAATGACAAGTCTTAACTTCCCTCTGATTTGTTCACTTCTTTTGTTAACATAGAATTCTTGGCACGCCCATTGTGATGTAGTGGGCTCTATGAGCTATCAGAAGGCCTGTAAAGGCCAAATAATGGGTGTCCAAATAATGGGTGTTGGAAGACTTAATGGGCTCAACTGAGAAGAGTTATGCTATATTGGCTAGGTATTGTCATAACATGAGTACAACTAATCTTGGCTCTACACTTTTTATTGAAACGGAGGGCGAGAATTGCTTTAAATTTTTCTTCATGGCTCTTGGACAATGCATTCGGGGATTTTGAATGTGACCCCTAATTGTAGTCAATGGTACAACTTTGAAAGCTAGATATGAAAGCAAGTTAATTATTGCTACGTGTCAAGATGCCAACATCCAAATTTACCCTCTTACATTCGGCATAGTCGATAGCAAGAATGATCTGTCAATCCATTGTTTATTTACAAAGTTGAAGGAAGTAATCGGGAAAGTCGAGTACCTTGCCTTTGAAATTGATCGGGGACCATCTATAATAAATGGTATCGCTGAAGTTTTTCCCGAAGCACATCATGGGTATTGCATGTACCATATATAAGGCAAACCGAAGACTAAGTATCGGGGTAAAGGCATTGTTTTATTGTTCAGGAGAGCGACCGAAACTTATAGTGTTGAAGAGTGCAATAAATTCATGGTGGAAATAGGAAGTAAATCATTCCCAGCATTGGGGTATCTAACAAAAATGGGAATTGAACATTAGGCGTGATCGCATTTTCTAGAACGTCGATACAACATGATGACGTCAAACAATGTGAAGTCTCTCAATGCATTATCCAAGAAGGATCGAGAGTTAACAATCCTTGCGATGATTGAGAACATTTGTAACAAGATGCAACAGTGGTTTCACGATCGACATACGAAATCACAAAGTTGTACGAGCATGCTAGCTCCAGCTCAAAAGGATAAACTGTTTAAAGTTGTATAGGTTTTTTTTTTAGTAAAGTGGAAATTTATTGAAAAGATTCACTCGTGGCGGAGGAACACCATGATTACACAAAAAAAGACAAAGAAAGATTGAATGTAGAATCACTTGATGAGTTGCGCTTCTCCATGAAATATGTACGTAATATGGCATACATGGTAGATTTCACTGATAACACCTGCACTTGTAGTTGATTTCAGTTGGAGAGTTTTTCATGTGAGCATGCAGTCGCGGTGGCTATGTATAGAGGCATTGTAGTGAGAACCTTATACTCTCTTTATTACATTGTTGCTTATTAGAGTGTAGCATACGCTGAGACTATATTTCTCCTACCGAATGAAGCCGAGTGAGAAGTTCCCGACTATATTCTCTCACTTAATAGTTTGTTGCCACCCGAAGTTGAACCACGTGGTCCGGGCGTCCATGTACATCTAGAATACTATCTACCGAAAAGTTTTCTCGACCGTATAGGTATAGTAAGTGTAGAGTAATAGAGCATACTCGCTAATTTTGTACGAGTCAAATTCCCATAAATGACAATTAGACGGATGTGTAATGATTTTGCTGATAATCGAACAATATTTACTTTTTTTACAATATTTACAATTATTTCACAAATAAATAAATAATTAAATTTTCAATATTTACAATTTTTTTACAATATTTACTATTATTTCACAAATAAATAAACAGTCAAATATACAATATTTACTATTATTTCATAAATAAATAAATAATTAAATATACAATATATATATATATATATATATATATATATATTTACAATTATTTCACAAATAAATAAACAACAAAATAAACAATATTCACATTTTTTTTACAATATTAAAATTATTTCACAAATGAATAAACAATTAAATATACAATTTTTACAATTTTTTTTTATAATATTTACAATTATTTCACAAATAAATAAACAATTACATTTTCAATATTTACAATTATTTCACAAGTAAATAAACAATTAAATATACAATATTTATATTTTTTAACAATATTTATTATTATTTTACAAATAAATATATAATATTCACGGATCATAATTGAATTCATACAAATAGCACACTAACTTATTCCTCCAATTTTGTATCTAAAATTGGTTGATTCCATCAACCTTATTTGCTATACTCAAAAATTCGATATAGTTTATTGCGAATATGCCACAATCACCCCTGCAAATAAATAATAATGTGTTAGTTATGTATTGTGTAGCTAAAAACTAAGTTTTCAAATTAAAAAAATTATAAGTACTTACGATTTCAACTGTTTCGCCGCCGTCGTCGTGTCTCGCACGATAGCTAGTCTGTCCTACACACTCGGCCACATTCCTATGACCCACTCGAGTATATAATTGGGCATCGTGTACTCGTTACCCATAAGTTAGAGCGGATGATACTCAATGGTAACGACACATAGGAACTCGATGTTCAATATGACTCGGTCGAAAATGTCGAATGATATTGATATCTTCGAGCTCGATCGCGCAACAAGTTCAAGATAGATAGATTTGCTACATTAAGAAATGCTAATAAAAAAATAGAGGGAATTATTTTATTTAATAAACAAAAAATTATGTATACATAATAAAAAAACAATTGCGATATTACACTAACATCGTTGGCAAGCTAAGAACTCGAAGTCATATCGTCACTAAACCACTTATCGGCATCAGTGATTGTCCTTCCAACTCGAAGATATGAAACAGAAAAAATATGAAAAGAAGCATAGATGAGTTAGAGTAGCGTACTCTGCTAAAATAATGAAATACTTACCCGGACATAATTCTTCGCCACTCCGTTTCAAATTCTTCCACTTAGCATGGTCCATCTCCCCGAAAGAGATTAGAGTACGTCCCATCTATGAACGTCATTCTCTTCGCCTTAGCCTTGAAAGGAAGAACGACGTACTATGACGGCAATCTCAACCTCTGGCTGACAACCTCCTTCGATATTTCAACAACACGCTTCTTACCCTCTGCCATGATCGACATCCTCTCTTCATCTGCCCCCCCTGCGCCTTGGTGCTCACCATCTCCTCCATCATCGAGGCCACCCCTCCGCACTGCCACCTCCTCAGTCATCAAGGCCACCCCATACGTCCTCTCCTCATCTACCACCTCTTTCGTCCCTATTAGGGCCACCTCTCCCGCTCTACAGATAACAAAAATGATTCTAATGCATCATCATTTGTCCACATGTGTGACCTCAATCTTCGTCACCTCGCCTATCACCCCCTCGTATGCCCGCTATATCGTCTCGGAGTGCTGTGACCTCATCCTGAAGTTCTGCTATATGGTCTCGTAGCACTGCAATATCATAGCATAAACTTGATATCTCTCCGTTCATTTCTCGTCGCAGCATCCCTATCTCAAATCAAAGCGCGTCCACCTTTTCCCGCATCTCTCATCGTAACGCATGACCTCTTCTTGTAACGCTCCCACATCCTCCACCATAAATCCATTTAGGCGGACATATAGATCATGAAAGTAATAACTATGACCATGTGTAGGAGATCTACGATGGAGGTGTCTAGATGGAAGAGAAGGAGATCTCATCGATGAAGGTGATCATCGATCAACTAGACCGCGCTCATACACAAATAACAACATTAAATATTATTAATTTAGTTAAAATATGCTAACTCATACAAAATGGTAATCAATAAATTATATTCAATTCACATACCCAATTTCGGTCCAAAATGGAATTGGACATCTGGTCGTGTCTAGTATACGAACGACTAATTTATGCACAAAATCTCGACCTCCTCTGTAGACGGTGTCAACTCAGTTAGGACTTCAAGCTGACATATTGATAATTCAAGGGCATCGTGTATTCCCTAGCTTAACAAATCGGGTACCCAGATAGGGACAATCTCATATGCCCAGATCCGCTACATATACAAATATTATATATAAATTCAGTATAAAAAGTATTTTAAAATTGATAAAGTTAAACATTTTCCAATACTGCCAGGGACAATTCATAAGTATCGTATTTATGTGTGGACCCATTGGTCTTCGAGTGTGATCTGGTAAAGACGTGTACGATGTCCGCAAAACATCTCCGACCCCATAGATAATTGTTGAAAGCATTGATGTCGTCAACAATTTTCAAATGGAAAAGATAGATTGCAGTCTTCTTGTGATGACACCTTAGCACGCTTTTAGGATGTAGATCGGTCCTAGCTTCAATCTGTTCAATATGTGGTCTCACTTCCTGATTGTGCCGATCAACTGCAGTAGAAGTACCTTCCCCTTGTTGACCTATGATTCAATATAGCTCCAATTGTTTTGATTATAACAAACAATA
>CAIGRR010267448.1:0-17673 GCA_903798365.1 Fraxinus sp. 1973-6204 | reverse complement strand
ACACGTGTCCGTGTCGGTGCATCATGGGGGGAGGGGCAGCCAGCTTGGGGGTGAATAGGGAGGGACTTCCACCATTGTTGCCTCTTCTTCCTACTCCTGCAAGTACCACCACCGTTAAGAGTCTCCTTTGTGGGGGTGAATTGGTGAGACTTGAGGCAACCAAAATGAAGGAAGGGTGTGGGTCAAGCCGGGCGGTGTTCATTTATCGAGATTTCCGCATCATGTACTAAAAAAACAAAAAAGATATATTTTCTTGAATAATCAATAGAAAAGGAAAATTCAATTAAAGACTCAAATCTTTCTCTCTCTATCCCACTATTTAACATTCAAATCTGCGTCTCAAATGTGTGAGCATTAAAAATATCACTTATCCCCTGTGTTAACAATATGTAAAAATGAAAATTCAGATGAAAAGCGTCAAGAATTCTCTCTCTCAAATAACAAAAATTCACACAAAAAGAAATTTTTGCCTTCGATGAAATGCAAGGGGAAAAAAACCTTTAAAAACAGAGAATTGAATGACGCAAAATGTACCTAAACTGGGGATATCATGGAGCCATTTCTGGAATGTAGCTTCTGAAATGATTACTTCAACCGAACTTCTGTCCCACTTGTGTGGGCCACTGAAAAATTCGAAATCTTCATAGGAATTTGAGGAGTTCAATTGTGAGTTTGGGAGGTAAATGGGTCTGAGAGAACGCAAGAGTTTAAGGGACTCTAATTTTGAGAGTGCTTCTTCAACCCAGCTGTCCCAGCAGGAGTTTGCCTCCATTTTCACACACAGCCCACACACTCAGAGAGAGAGAGAGNTTCGAAATCTTCATAGGAATTTGAGGAGTTCAATTGTGAGTTTGGGAGGTAAATGGGTCTGAGAGAACGCAAGAGTTTAAGGGACTCTAATTTTGAGAGTGCTTCTTCAACCCAGCTGTCCCAGCAGGAGTTTGCCTCCATTTTCACACACAGCCCACACACTCAGAGAGAGAGAGAGTGGGGAAGGGTGGTGGAGGCCGCCTGTAATTCTGCAGATCGCTTTGGGGTGAAAAGCACTGTTGCCTAAAAGCGTTGTATGATGACTTATATATAAAGGCGACTTTGTCTGTGTAGAAGCACGTCAAAATCTAGGAAAGCGAGTTCAATCTGTGTATGGCTGTCTTTTAGCCGTCTTACAACTATAAGTTTGACAATTAACATCATTAGGTATTAGCTCTATACTTTTAAGATTAAGCATGTGTTAGGTGCACATTTTGCTAAAAATGAGAATGAAAAATTAGACCGTTGTACAGTAGTTGTGATCTACTTTGGTAACAGATTTTGACCGTGTACTCTACAATCAGGGAAAAAGATTTGTGAAAAGACATTAATGCCCCTAACTTGTTCTATGATGAATTTAATAATATTGACAAATTTGACATTTCACTACCTAAAAGACAGCTTCTTTTTTATTTTCAAACTTTACGACTGCTGCACTGTGAATTTTACTGTTGCAACGGTCTTAATTTTCATTAAAATGGGAAAATAATGACTGTCAAACAAATGCTTAATAACAAAAATCACTTGACATCACTTGCAATATTTTGACGATAATATTATTTACCATTATGATGATGTGATAGTTTACGTGAAATAATGTGATTAAACGGTTCAATTTTTATAAGAGATGACAAATAGATAATGAGTTGTCATATAACCAATATTTCATCATCGTGATAATAAATAGATCTATTTTGACATCTCAAAATTGTAACAAGGTGCCAAAATTCTAGTTGTGAAATAGTCGAGAAATAAGAGAATTGCAAATAAAAACTCAAAAACATATTATGTAGGCGAAAATTGTTCGTTTTAAATCATAAAATTTGATAAGTTCTTTCTCGAACCATTATAAAGTTAAATTGAAATGGATGTTAAAACGTTATTGATTGTCAACTTGGATGAGGGAACTGGCATTGGGCACATATTTTCGATTTACAAGTGGATAAATGTTACTTATTATATATTTTTGGGTGACTGGTTAATGGATCATGTTTTTTCACTTTTAGATTGAAACAAAGTGTGCTCAATACAAGCCACTTCACGTCAACATTCGATCAGGTTTAAGCATCTACACAAGTAATTCATATTAGTTTTAATAATGGCATGTGACATGGTGACCTTAATTGAAATAGTTATGATGTCTGGTGATTTGATTGAGGAATTCTATAGTTAGGTTACGCAATTGAAACTTCACTTATAGTTGGATGGCCTCCGATAAAATATGTATCTGCCAAGAGGCCATTAGGTTGGTTAGGTGACAGCATCACTTGTTGATTTTTCTTTGTATTTCTCACAATAAAATATCATCCATTTTCTCTAAATAATCTTTTTTAAAAAAAAAAAAAACCGCTGGCTCATTAAAGTTATAATGCCCATGTTTTGTGGAGATTAAAATTAATTTTTTAGCAAATTTTGATAAAAGTTGATGAAGTGTTGTTGAAAATTATCGGTCCTATAAAATATGTAAATAAAATTAATTGTTGACTTTGACTTTGATAAAAATCTAGATGTTAATTTCTATCAAACATGGACAATAACACGAATACTAATAACCGAAAAGAAAATACAAATTTCTAGCAGTTTGTATTGGATCATTACATTCAAAGCTCAAAGCATGGCTTATTACATTATAATTTAATTGATAGTGAGACCAAGAAATTATCAGAAAATTAATTATTTATAGACATGCATCCTCAATCATAATTCTAGGGACATAAAATAGGTGGACACACACTCCCTAAATCAACAAATTACCGGTCACTTTGCGTATTTCTGCAATGTAAAACTTCAATTTCCATTCAGCAAATGAACATCTGGTATAGATGCATAAAGATCACCTATCCATTGCTCCTCTTTTATACTACCTTTTCACTGAATCAGCTCCCGTATTCTCCAATCGTGTGAACATAAAGTTACCCGTAAATATGGCTTCTTTGTCTGCCCACCAAAACCATAACTTGTCAAATGAAATTTACAGAAACAGTATAGAATCAGTTGGAAAATGTCGAGATTCAAAATTCTTTTCAAGTATCCAACCGTAAAACAGCATAGCAGCAGTAACATATTGGTATAAAGAGAAAATCCATTCATTCAGGCCATTGGATATTAGATCAGAAAAGTTGAGGGCGGGCGGCCTTCCTCTCTATTTTACAGAGGGGAGAGATCCATTTTACCATTTTCCACAGAGGGGAGCAACAAAAGCATTTAGTACCTTTTCGGTAGCAGTGATTTCAATGCAGTATAAAATTTGAGACTAGTAGAACTAACATATATGGTTTTTTTTTTTTTTTGAGTTGTTTTCGGGGTGGAGAAAAGCTTCAAACACAATGTTACTTAAGGCACGAATGCTTATAAAGTATATGCATACCTGTTAACGAAAAACACCTAGTTTCCCGGCGTACATATCTTGACATGGCCTATATAAATGTCAAAAAGAAACAAATAAGCAAGTTTGGTGAACCATTAATTTCAATAGGTTAAACTAATGAGCTATGATACAAGGAACTAAAAACTCCAGAAAATTGCAACGAAAGTAGCAAGTCATCTGTATAAATTTATAAGGGAATTCGTACTTGTAAAGATCCAAAAGACCAATAGTTTTCCCTGGTTAAAGACTAAGCCCCTGTTTGGTTTAGATAAAAATCTGATTTTTAATAGATTTTTATAAAAGTTGATGAAATGTGCACATGAAAAATTGATAAAATTGTGGGTCCAATTAAATGTGTGGTTGAATGAGCTTTATAAAAATGGGGGCCAAACAGGGTCCAAATGTATCCCAGAATAAAAGGAAACTTTATGGTCAACCACACCTAAAATAACCAAATGATTTACACAGGTAGAGATTACTACCCAGTAGTCGTTTACATGTCTAGCTGTAACCAAGTTTTTGACACGTATAGCATTTTATGCAGGCACACTATAACAGGAGAGTAAGATATCTAGCGAATGACCCACCGGCGACCATACCCCTTCCATTAGGCCAATTGACTCGAGCAGAAGCAACAACCTTAAGAAAATTTTTTTTGTAGCTAACAATCTATTTAACAGACTGGAGATGAGAGCTTGCCTGGACAAGGGGTAAAGCTGCATCACTTGGTTTTGATGAACCATCATCAGAGAAAACATTCCTACAACTCATGTAAACATCAATAACATTAATAATATCAACAAGCACAACATCCAATATATTTAAATGTTCTTAAACCGAGGCTAGCACTTGGATCCCAACTCTTTTTTCCTTAGCTTTTAGGTCCCTATATGACAGATCTGTAGAGTGTAGACTGTAGCTAATGTATTCTTCCCACGATTTCCATTCACTAGAACCATGGACTGCCATGTGATTCACAAGTGATGAGTATTTGTTGAATAGACAATTCCACTCTCACTTTCAATAAACAAAAGAAAAGGAAATAAAGGAAAAACTTGTGAAAAGGGGATAACCTACTACTGCCACTGAGACTCTCAAGCTCAACAACCTCCAATCCACCTCTCTCCTCCTCCAGTCCACCCACCTCAATATCACAGAATGGCAAGAAAGAGTAAAATGAAGCAGAAAAAAAAGGAAAAAGAGACTTATGGGAACATCTGCCCTCTGCAAGATCTGAATGGACGTCTGATTCACAGAAGTAATAGAAGTAAATGCGGCACAATATTCTTCTAGTATTTGCATTTCTAAGCAAGGGAAGGTAAGAATAGATTAGATTGGTCAAGACAGGTAGCTAGGTAGTTAGTTGTTCTTATCCTACTAATAGGAAGCGTTGCTATGGAACTAACAGAATAGATAGAGTGGAAACTGAAGTTCCTAATTGCTGTTAAGATTTTACTTTCTTCAAACTCTATTTCTTCATCATCATCTTCTTTTCTCTTTGTAGAGGACTGAAGGTCCCAAAAGACCCTTTTCTCCAAATAATAAAAGGAACTGCCCTCCTTGCCATTATCAGAGGCAGTATCGGATAACCATTTAAAAGAACACCTTTAGTACTGGTCAAGATCAGAACTTTCACCTGGTTCTGGCAATCCAGTAATTAAATTGAAATAAATCATCAAAAGATTTTGCTAGAGTATGGCCCAAGAGAACCAACCAGTGAGCTGTTTAAAACACCTAATAATAATTTCAACAGTTGATGATTCAATCTTGGAGGTTGTTGATGTGGAGACTTAATTTCTTGCCCTGTTGAAGGTGTAAAATATATACCAAAAGACATCTAGAGACATATAATGTGCATTAGAATCTTACTCCGAAGTGTTGTCCAAAAATGATAATTTGCTAATGAATTCGAGACAAATTTACTTAAATTTCTTCAAATTTGGTAACAAGTATAAAGAGATTCCTTTTATGCAAATCTTTTTCCTACGAAAATACCCTAGAAAGCTGCCTCAAGTACAAGTAAAATGAAGGTTAAATGGTTCTAATAGACAGAAAACGACAGAAAAAATTAAATTACTACAGAACAGTCAGAATGGGGAGCCAAATGCCAACATAATTAAAGTTGGGATCCAAGTGCTGTATAAGGCAAATGGTGACTTGGCAGCAATTCTCTTTGCTGTTTATCAGTTTTTCCTGCACTTCCAACAGAGCTTTGTTGGCAGCTTATATATTACTCATCAATGAACGGGGCCAAACCGATACAAGAATCAGAATTCTGCCAAATGCCTCACCTCCATATAACACTTTGTAACTGATCCTGCTTTCCTTCAGGAAGCATAGAGGCATCATAAGCAACAATGTTTCCATAAAATATCCTCTCCAAATCTTTCATCCACTTAGTTAACAGCAAGTTTACCTGCAATGTCAAAGTGAGAAAATGGAATAAATTGACAAAGTGCTTAGATAGAAAAAGTAATTGTCTATAATGTTCTCAATGGATGTGGGACTTTTTTAAAAGTTGCTAGTTCGGTAGATACTTAAGTTTCCATCGGACTGAAAAGACACAGAATATAACAAACACCTTCATTTGGTCTAGACAATACTATGTTGGGCTTTGAAAGAAGAAATGATATTAATGGGCATTGAATTAAACTGTACAACAAATATTCAGGTACAGATAACTGACCCCAGCCTTGGAAACTCTCAGTTCGAGATCATGATTGTACATCTCATATAAGTACTGCCCCAACTCAACACCTTCCTTTCCCTCTTCTTTTAAGCGGCGTAAGCAAAGCCACATGTGGATCACAAGCAAGGAGAATGTTGTTTTAAAGGTTTTCTCCAAGCTAAACACTGCAAGTAAAAGGTACTGCCCAGGTTAAACTAACATAAACGTACAGATAAGATAGCACAAGAACAGAAATAATGATGGTTAATTGGGTATTTTCAAAAAAAAATTAAAAAATATTAATCTTGGACTCCAATAACTTCCAAACAAAATAAATAAGAAAGTAGAATACAGCATGAAAAATATGGTGATATTATTGTTCTTCATAATCCATCGGCATTGTCTTAAACATGTGCCCCCTCAGAGAAAAGGACATAGAATATGGGTAAAACAATACACAAAAACAAAATTGTTTCATTTTGTTAAAATGTTTGGCCTTGAATTTGAATATATTCTGCACCATTAAGCATGTAAACTTCTTCAAAACACATATGGTGCACAAAAAACACAAGAAAACACAACTCAACGGAGCATGAGGAGAAGATCGAGGATGGGCATAAGAGAAACAAAATACTAACCATCATAAATAGCAGGCCGGTCAACTTGATAAAGAACGCGGCTGTAAATCGCATTTGCCCATCGAATGGACTGGCTTTGTTTACTATAAAACAGCATCAGCTTGAGGATAACTCGCTTAAAGCCCTCGTACTTGGGATCTTCAATTCTTTGTGGTGAATCAGGTGGCAACGCCAATGAACAAGGCTTGGACCAAAACATCTTGTTCAAATTCACCTAAATGCATGTTCTTTCATCAACTCATAGCAAATTCACCAAGGCATGTACTTTTGTCAACCCATTAAAAAATCAAACAGCACGGAAAATAAAAAAATTTCCACATAAACAACCAAGTTTGTCAGTTAAATCTTTTCCACCGGTAAAAAGGAAAAAGACCTTGAACTCACGGTTTGAATGCACATAGCATTGCCTTATATTTTTGCTATCAGCTAAATAACTAACAAACAGGAAAAGAAATAATTATACTGTTGTTACGGAATAAGGTTTCACTTTCGATTATCATTTACTATTCTAAATCCCAAAATCCGTCCCTCTTCCACAAAAATCCCTGGATAAATCTGTGGTTTCCTTGCTAACCCAAAAGTTATGCCACAGCTAGGCAATTTTGCAATATCAGTATATCACCCCGCTTCCCATTTTCCAAACCCAACCCCCCACCCCAAAAAAATAAATAAATAAAATAAAATAACCATTTCTCCAAAGAAACGTTTTTATTACAAAAATGTAGAACACAAGAAATGGCGATTTATCATTCTAGATTTTCCATTCCCCATTTGGTAAACAAGAAAAGTCAATCCAGTCCAGTGCTAACCAAAAATTAAAACCCACCGGTCACAAAAGAGTATGGACAATCAACGTAACCAGGCTGTAATCTTCCATAAGAATATATATTTGATCTTATCCAATTTTAACTCAAATTTCAACAAGAAATGCATCTCCACTTGCAAAAATTTATGATTAGATATATTAGTACAAATAGTAATAGGAATTAACATTTAAAATTTCTTACCTCTGGTCTGCTAGTGTAGGTTTTCTCAGAGGAATCGAGAAGATCTGGCTCTGAAGCAGCAGTAACCTTCGAATAATTCTGATACGAAAAAGTATGCGAACATTTTCTAATAATTCCAGTGTTCCTCTGGAAATTACTGGCCGTATAAAGTTTGGAAATCGCTCTGCTCAACCATGGCAACATTTCTAGTAATTTGTTTTCCTAGTAAGAAGCAATTAAAATAAAATTAAGAGATGGAACTCCTACGAAAATTGAACAAAAACATTTAACACATTAGTGTGTTTCAAATGTACAGTCTATTCTTCAATGGGCTTTCAATTTTTGTTTGCTTATTTTCCCCTTTAAATCGTGAAGGAAATTCCTACGTGGGGTTTCATTCTTATAAACCCTAGAAAAGAAATATCTGAAAATATAATTCAAGAATCAAAGAATAATAATGATTGGCCTTTGTTTGACAAACGTAAAAAATTTATTTTCCAAGAAAATGAACTTTGGAAGTTTTTTTATTTTTTATTTTTTTAAGAATACGTGAATAAAAAATAGGAAAAAAAATTAGTTTACGTGGAAAATATTTTATTGCATAAATATATGATTAAAATGAGTATTAAAAAAGTTTGAGAAAATGGATGACAAATCATAGTCACTCCAGAGAGGATTGTTACGTCAATGTTTGGTTGAAGTAAAAATCAGATTTTTAGTGGATATAATAAAAGTTCATTAGATAAGTTAATTGTTGATTTGACTTATATTGAGGTTGGACAAAACTTTTGAAACGAATAGAACCTAAACCTTAATAGAACTGAATCGGGTGATTAGATTTGATTCTTCTTACGTTAAATATTTGAATGAGCACTAAAATCAAGAATCAACGAGTTTGATTTGGTTCTTATTTTGGACGAAGAATTGAATCTCTATAATTTTTAAATGTTTTTATATTGAGGGCTTGTTTGGTGTGGTTTAAAAGTCAATTAAAATTGAAAGTCGTTATTGGATCTCACTCGTCTAATAAAAATCAACAATAACGACCAATTTTTCAATTTCAATTCGATTTTAATCTCTACCGAACACGACCTGAATAAGTCACATTATTTTAATTCTTTTTTAAATAAATTTGTCAATTAACTAATTAAGTGACAAGTCAAACAATAGATGGTTAATTTAAATGGATGGTAAGTATCAGTATATTAATATATATTATTTTTTTTCTATAACTTTTATTTCATATTGTTTAAGTAGATTTAAATAACAAAGGACTAAACTGGATGGAATCAATGATATTTTAGTGTTATTATATTATTTACTTTTTGATATTTTGTGTACAATGGTGAACGGATCTTATTAAATAACTCGTTATTTGTATAAATTAGATTATGCTATTTGTAAGAGTTACTATTGAACATATCATTGGTTGGATTGATATAATATTTTTGTAAAAGTTAGAATAATTATAGTACGAAATAAAATGGAACGAAATTGAACAGAGTCGAATTGATTCAATTCCATAATTAAATTTGGATCGAGCGATTCAACTTATTAAATACCCAAAGATTTTGGCTCGATTCAGCTTCAGTTCTCTTTAGAATTGAATCAAGTCGAACCATGTCCAGATATAGCTTATATTATAATAGATTTTTATATGACTAAATTTTGAATTTGTCGAAATTAAAAAAGTATACAAGTTACTTATTTTAACGGGTTAGTCATTAGCGAGAATCCTTTACTTTTTCTAGTCACTCACTTCACCAATTTATACATTTATCACTTGAAAAGACGAAGGGGACAATACTACTATTCACCAAACAGCGGCTAAAATTCAAAACTAGTCCGCTGTGTTATATTTTTGGATGACGCCCCTCACAATAGGGGGACTTGCTTTTTCTTGTGTTATATATACATTACAACTTACACATTGATTTATCAATAGTTGATGTGATGAAATATGATTGGATCAAAATCTCATGAACCAAATAAAATAAACTTTTCTACTTTCTTTTTGACATATCATTAATTTGTTAAAAAAAACATGTAAAGTATGAAGTACGACAAACATTTTCCTAATTTGATCCTCTTTTTTCCTTTTATTAGACTTCTTGCTCTAGCTCACGGGAAAGCAAAAAATTCTACCTCTATTTCATTCTTACATGAATAGTGCTCCTTTGAGTACGCGCTTTTGATAGGCTGGAGTGATGGGTGCTGGGTGTCTTTCTTTTTAAAAAAAATCATCCAATCTTGTATCGACACATGTCGTACATATTTTTTAACCCGTCATTGAGCATGTGAAGTAGCAAAACTCTTCTTGCATTTAGCCATTTACCATCAATTACTTATTCCTTCTACCAAACATGACCTAGTTGTGACTTGTGTCAAATAGGAAATTGAGCCGAATTGATCCCGGTCCAGTTGACCTGTGTAAAATTTTGAACCAAAAATCCAAAAACCGATCTATAGATACAATTCAAATCCTCTTACGCCTGCATCTGTCGCTGCACCCACATTTTTCACTGCATAGATCCCTCAATTTCACGAACAGATCCACACCCATAATCNCGATCTATAGATACAATTCAAATCCTCTTACGCCTGCATCTGTCGCTGCACCCACATTTTTCACTGCATAGATCCCTCAATTGCACGAACAGATCCACACCCATAATCTTCTCTGTTCAGAGTATCTAATTAATGAAGGCTGTATAGTGTAGCTGAACCATAATTTTGTTTTCAATTTGTTTTGTCTTTGGGTGTCACGGAATGGAGTTTACTGAAGCTTATAAGCAGGCGGGTCCTTGTGCTTTTTCTCCAAATGCTCGGTTTCTTGCAGTTGCAGTCGATTATCGCCTCGTGATTCGTGATGTTCTCACATTCAAGGTACTTATAGGAATTAACTTGTTTTCGTAGATCTTCGGCTCTATGCGAATTTTGCAAATGTGGTAACTAAGCATTTTGATTCGGACTTTCATGTGAGCACTAAGACCAGACGTAGACTAGTTGTATTTAATTATATTTTAAAAATTATGGTTTAAGAGAATGTTTGGTTAATTTTGCTCCATGTTTAGATAACTCGTTCTTATTGTAAGTAACTTATTTTCGAATTTCACCAAAAACCGTATTTTTTTTTTTTACATTACCCTTTTGAAATGCTAGGACACAATGTGTTTCTTTAAGCACGGTACAGACAATTTTTGAAGTTAAATGGAAGCTTGTGTATAGATTTATTATTATATCGGGACAGCGAATACCAACGACAAAGGAATCCTAAAGATTAAGAAATACAGTCTTTACGTTATTTATGAAATTTGTGTTTCTAACCGAATCCGGACGTTGAACCAGAAAATGTAAAAGGTCAAAAGGTTCAATTGGTATCAAACTACATGCTGAAAGGTGACCTATATATATAATATTTTAAGAAGAATATATTTTTAAATTTTCAATATACTAATTCAAAGTAAATATAGATCCATGTTTGTTAATTGTATTCATTATTCTGTAACTTGTTTGAACACCTCAAAAACTAACAACCAATATGTCCAATGGTTTGTTTTTGTTCAAAATGAAAATTGTTCTAGTCTTTTAAAAAATGAGTCCAGCATTATTATACTAATAATTAAGTATAATTGGTTGTACTCAGTAAGTAGAAGTAAAAAAACCAATAATATAAGAGAATGAAGAATAAGACAAACATTGTAAATTGGCTTTGTTGGGGGATCTTTATTTAGTTCTACATCAGAAGATAAGTAATGGAATTATAGAAGGAACGTCTTTAAAAGGAGCAGTGTCTACTGAAGTAGACATATAGGCAGGCGTGCTATCCAATAAATTTATTTGTGGGATATTTTATCAAAGGAGATCCAGAAATAGGGAAAAACTGTGACTGGTTCATCCGGTTTGTGATTGAAAAGGCTGGTTAGGCTATTCTTTTACCGAATTTCCTTTATCCATTTGTTTACGTATAACTGTACCTGGTTTTTATGGTTGAACTAGTGAGTCTAGTTTTAGTAACATTGATGTAAGTACACTTTAAGTGTAAGTTTGTTTGCTTGTTTCTTGCCATAGTATCTTAGGTATTTGGTGATAGTTCTTAAAACTCGTTTACAGACGTGATTTGATTTTTACTAATGTAGGCATACAATAAATGCAGCGATTGATTTGATTAGATTTTCCATAAAAACTCTTATTGTTTGTAGTTGAGACTTAATATTTGAGATTTCGGATCATAATCACGTGAAACTCACGATAAGTTTGTTATATATAAAGCAACAGTATGTGATTTCTAGGTTGCAGAAATAAATGTAATTAAAAAGATTTTTCAAATCTCGACACAGGTGGTGCAACTATTTTCGTGCTTGGACAAAATAACTTACATTGAGTGGGCCCTTGATTCAGAGTATATATTGTGTGGTCTGTATAAGAGACCTATGATACAAGCATGGTCCTTGGCACAACCTGAATGGACATGCAAAATAGATGAAGGTTCTGCCGGAATTTCCTATGCAAGGTGGAGTCCCGATAGTCGCCATATACTCACCACATCTGACTTTCAATTGCGGTTAACAGTTTGGTCATTGTTAAACACTGCATGCATACATGTGCAAGGGCCGAAGCATGGTTCGAAGGGAGTGTCATTTACCAAAGATGGCAAGTTTTCTGCAATATGTACTAGACGTGATTGCAAGGACTATGTCAATCTGCTATCTTGTCATACATGGGAAATTATGGGTGTTTTTGCAGTTGACACATTGGATTTGACTGATATCCAATGGTCACCTGATGACAGTGCCATAGTTATCTGGGATTCCCCTCTTGAATATAAGGTAATTTTCTTGTTGCCATTTCTCGCTTTCTGCCAAGTGGCTATTTAGCATGAAGGTAGAATCAAATTAGCCAAAGGCCTTATGCTAGTGTCATCTCAATTATGTGTCAGTTGTAGAACATAAGAAAAGGCGATAGCATCTGGTCCTGATTATGTGGTTAGTTATTGCTTAAGATTGAAATGGTTTTGTTTTGGTTTAGGTTCTGATATATTCCCCAGACGGAAGGTGTCTATCCAAGTATCAAGCATATGAATGTGGATTGGGTGTAAAAAGTGTTTCATGGTCACCATGTAGCCAATTTTTGGCAGTAGGAAGTTATGACCAGATGATACGGGTTTTAAATCACTTGACCTGGAAAGTATTTGCAGAATTTACGCACCTATCGACTGTTCGTGGCCCATGTGGTGCTGCTATTTTCAAGGTGACAAAACTTCTCATTTATTTACTTGGCGAGCATTGCTCTGTACGATTTTATACATTTTCCCCATACATTTCAGGAAGTGGACGAGCCATTGCAACTTGATATGTCAGAATTGTCACTGAACGATGATTTTGTTCAACGCAGTGCTGGTGAGCTCCATTGTTTGCTTTTAACAATTCATATCTCACTTGTTTCTACTCTCATGCCTTGAAACATATTATCATGGTTGTAACCAGATTCATCTTCTTATTAGATTTTCTTATATACTTTTTCCTTTGTTCTCTTTTTCTGATGAAGATTTGTAGTGTGTTTTCACAGAGAGAAAAGAAAAATATATTAGGTTTTTGCATAGGTTTAAAATAGCTACAAGCTCAGAATCACTTTTTCTTCAAAGATGGTGAAAAAGGAGAGTTGCTAAGCAACTCTGAACTTGGGGAGAAGGTGTTCAATGAAATGTGGCTTATAATGCATTTTTATCTTTTTTTCTGGTGTCTACATTACTCCCTCTGTCATGGCTGAATAACTTTGTTCAACTCTTTGGTTGAATGGATAGTGTTTTCGTAGTTTCTTATTTATTTATTTAATTCTTGTGAAAAAACATAGTGTAGAAAAATTCACATCGAGTACTAGTTAAAAATTTAAACAAAAAACTATAAAGATATCTAATACATATGTACACATACGTCTCTGATATACCATCGATATGACCGGTGAAGTATTTTACATTCTACTTATTAATCCAATGAGCAGCTACTTAAGTGCTATAGCTCTATGTGATTATGGTGCTTCAGCTCATTTACCCATGTTAAAGAATTATCATCAAATTTTTAGCAAAGAATTTGAGACCAAATGCATATTGTTTTGATCTGGGCCAAAAAGTAAGGGTGATTGTTTTATATAAAAGTTAGGGTTCTTCTTTTCAGGGCTTTCTTTATTGTTACTGTAAATGGTATTACCTATAAATCACATAACCAGTTTTTTGCTTATAATGTTCAGAAAGTCAAGCTATATTCTTGTCACTGACTCAATTTTCACATAGATTAAGCTCAAGCTCAAACTTTTGCATTTCATCTCCAGAAGTCTTGCCTTCTTGGTCAAAAATGAGTTGCTCTATTCTAATCTATGCCGGAGCCTTGTTGGATATTGTGCACTATCTACTTTGCTCGAACTCTTCTATTGTTTTGGATCATTTCATACATGCCTCTTTGCCAAGATTCGTTGCATTGATTCTCTATTAATTAGTTGGTGTAGTTAAATTAATTTGAAGGTAAAAAGTGATAGCAGTTGAGGTTCAATGTAATTTCTTATTCTTTAGAGATGCTATGAAAAGTTTTCATTGGACGATTTTTTCCTTTCAAGAAGTGCTAATTCTCTGCCAATTTGGCCATATTGCCTTTTCACCTAAATACTGCATGGCTCACATTTCTGCTGTAGTAAAAAAATGATTTAGTGGCATATTTTATAACTGCGAGCATTTGTGGTAGAATTGAAGTTTGTCATTGTGCATCCTCTGTCTCTTTCTTTTAACTTTTTCTGCTGAGTCTTTCTTTAGTCACGCAACCTTTTTACCCTGATGATATCCCTCTGCAGATAGTGTTTCTGAAACACAAATTCAAGTTAGGTATGATGTTTTGGAAGTGCCAATTACTCTCCCCTCCCTGAAGCCTCCAGCAGATAAACCAAATCCTAAGCAAGGAATAGGTAAGACCATGTATGATATAAATGTTACTTGTGTTTATATTTCCTTACATACTGTTACTGCATGTTAGAATAAATCAAGCAACTATCAACTCTTTATTCTAAGTGTAGTGCTTTATGTATCGTTTCTCTTTCTCGTGTTTTTTCTTTTGTTTGTTGTATATGAAGGAATACTGTGAGGTATTTTCAGTAAGTAGACAACTTCCATTTTTCCAGAATCTTCCTGATTGCATTTCCTCTCATCTTCGAAACCCTGAATCCCCCTTCCCTTAGAATCTTCTCGGTTTCTTCCTGGTACCAGAGCATTAACGATCACCTCTGGCTTCCAATGAAAATTCTTCCTCTTGTACGTTACTCCTTAAAGATTAAACAGATTGCAGTTTGTATGCACAACAAAATGGTTGAGATGATTTGGTGGTTACAATGTGGCCACGTTGTTATTATTAATGGGTCAGAATCTTTATCGAAATGTGGCCATGCAATATTATGTTACTTGTGGAATCGTACTAGGTGCCAATATGGCAATATCTTTCTAAAATTTGTAGATTTCAGCATTTTAGGATTTGATGCTCTTTGATTGTGTATATGTCCCTTATTGTTAGAAGCCTTCGATTATAGATGAAGATGTTTCTAAGATGCAAGCAAAATATTCTCGAACCGAATAAACTTTCAAAATTCAAGTAGGTTATTTATGTTGACGACAACCTTTCATAATCCATTGCAGGTCTTGTGTCTTGGAGCAGTGACAGTCAGTACATATGTACTCGTAATGATAATATGCCAACGGTTCTTTGGATATGGGAAGTGCACCATCTTGAGCTTGCGGCTATCTTGATTCAAAAGGATCCCATCCGAGCAGCAGTGTGGGACCCAAAGTATCCACGTTTACTTTTATGTACCGGAAGCAATCATTTATACATGTGGACGCCCTCAGGCGCTTACTGCATAAACATTCCGTTTCCACAGTTTTCTGTCATCGATCTGAAATGGAATCTTGACGGAAGTTGTCTTCTTCTCAAAGACAAGGAGCTGTTCTGTTGTGCTGCTTTGCCAATGCTACAAGAATCTAGTGATTATAGCTCGGATGACTGACCCTTGCATTAGTTGTCTCACTATATGTGAATAATCATCAACGGAGAAGTTTATATTTTTTTTTATTGCTATAGTCCTAATTACTTTTCAGGATGTCTTGTAATATTATGTAGTTTGAGTTGAGAGTTAGCTTTAGCACCCAAGATCAAAATCCTTGTTTTGAATTTGATATTTTGATTGTATTTTAATGGTCAAATTTATATTTTCTACTTGGGGTTGGGATATTAGCATTGTTGTTCTGCATTTGTGACCAGCATGACAAGCATAGAGCTTTTCTCAAATTCATGAAATTTGTTCCTTTACTTATATGTTGGGGATCAACTTGCTTATGAGCAGTAGATTAGGTACCATGGTGAAATTTTCACTAAAAAGCCTGGTGTTGTAGAAAATGGAAATGAACTTGAATCATGCTACTTGAACAATCTTGGTTGATAACTTCATATTGGCAGTATCACAGTCATCCATTTTAAAAAATTGTTAAAAATTATTTTTTAAATCGACGGTCTAAATTTTAACATCAAAGTTGTCGATAATGATTGTCAACCAGGGCTGTATGAATAGATTAATCGAATGAACTTATCCTTACACAACGTGTGAAAACTGGAAGAAAAAAAAAATTAAAATTAAAATCGGTATTTGAATTCGCAATTTTGTGTTTGGATGTTCAGAAAATATGACAATATCGGACAAACCAAGAGGGATTTTTAATGCACTTTCATGTGATCTTCTGGTCCTACCACATTCAGGGATAAAGATTAAAAGCAACACAAATTTTCACTTTATATTCAATACAAAATTCACCAGAAAAAGGAAAACTTGTACTGCCCTAAGAAATATTAGAATTAAGATTTCAAGATTATATGGTTGATCAGTCAAATTAAATTTCTAGACTTCTTGTGTAATGCTTGAAATACCAAGTTTCGTAATAAACCTTATCACGTATAATTTTATAAATGAATAAAAGTAAATAAATCAATAGAGTGAAGTTAATGTTAATCACACATTTTAATTTTTTATGACACCCACATTTTTTTTCAAATTATTAATTACGTTTTTATCATTTTTTATCAAAATGTACTAATTTTATTTTTATCAAAAACTTTCCAACAACCTTGAATAATTTAATAAAATATTGAGAATTTTTTCTCTGTATTTACCGAGTCTTGATATTTACCTATTGAATCAACGAATTTTAAAGTGTTAATTATCATTTCGCAAATTCTGCTGCATTGGAATGAGCTTATATGATTTAGACTCCTCTCTTAATAAACTAACCTTTTAAAACAATTTTTCAATTTTACTAGTATTTGAAACGTGAAATTACTACAAGGTTGAAAAGTTATGGGACTCGTGCAATATGTGATTAATATTAATTGTTTAACTTTGACTTAAATTAAAATTTGATTTTAATTCGAAACAAACATGGCCTTATATTTAAGTTTCACTAATCAAAACTTAGTATAGATATTTTTAGGAGGAATGGGTCCACAGATGGTGGTTATTTTTCATATTTCAGTTTAGTTAGCCATCATTGTCACCAAACATCACACATGCAGTCACGGGTTAACATGTCCATCACGTATGTGACGATGGTCCCATTTTTCATAAAATAATACTTGTTTCCCTATCCTTTTTGTTAATTATTTTAGTTATAATATATCGAAATTGTCACGTGACATATTGTTGAAGAATTTTTAAGTATGAATATGTAAAAAACATCTTTAATAATTATTTTTTAGACGATGATGATATCAAAGTCGAATAAAATATTTAGATATGTTACATCTCTTTTAATGAAACTCAAATAACGGTCACACGCCAGTCAGCTAACAAGTTTAATCAAATTCAAACTTCATATTGTTGTTTATCTGACAGAGCTGAGATCATATAATAAGGCAGACAAAGTGATGTATCACCCCAACTAGGGGTGGGCAAAACCCGATC
>CAIGRR010267426.1:0-10321 GCA_903798365.1 Fraxinus sp. 1973-6204 | reverse complement strand
GACGTTTTGCACACTAACCGTCAAACGTAGGGACGTTTTGTGCTAATAAGCCTTTTCTTAACATCAGCTCCTATAGGTCCTTGCACATTCTACTGAAAGCTTTGCATCTTTTGATAATTTTCCTCTTTCCATTCCCCAATTTATCATTTCTATTATTTTGAAGAACTAGAAAATAAGTCGCAAGAAGGTGAGTATGATTTGGGGGTAAGACAGTTGATAAAAATGTCTGAATTGAAATTGAACAATCATTGAAAATGAAAACTACGCAGATCGGTAAAAATAGAATTGCGTAGAGAGAGGGCTGTAGAGAATGGAATAGATAAAAATGATTTTATTTAGGGTGTGTTTGTTTCGGCTAAAAAACAGAATTCCAGCCATTGGACCGTGTTCAAGCCGCAATATTTGACCGTGTGTGAGTGTCTTGGTAAATTTACTTTAAGGTTAGAAATGTAAAACACACACACGCACACATAGACCTTGTCTGGTATTGATTTTGCTTCATTTTTGTAATTTTTTGACCGTTAGCTATGGCGGAGGGTTCTACATAACTCACACACGGTTAAACATTACGACTTGAACACGGTCCAACGATTGTAATTCTGCTTTTCAACGGCTAGAATTCTGTTTTTTAGCAGAAACAGACACACCCATAACTAGGATAATTATATTACCATCACAAAATTTAGTTACTACACCACAATTAAAACATGTTTTTAATAAATACACTACAACAAGTTTACACTTGTATACCTAATTCAATAAAAATAATTAAAATGGGGGAAATTACTTTATTTAATGTCTTCCAATTCGGAAAAAATTATCTGTTCCTCTTCTAATTGACTTTAACGCATATAATAAGTAAAGAAAATGATATATACAATCATCAGTCATCGAATGATCGACACCATTCCTTTTCATACCGCGAGAGTGAAAACCATAATACATATAGAGATTAGATAGAAAGAACGATATATACACACACACACACGCACGCACGCACGATGATTTACAAGAATAATTGTTCTCTAGTAGAATTTGTTGTTCTTTATGGAACATATTGTGTTTCTATTGACGTCCATTCGATGACGCTTGAGACTAGTTTGAAGTGGAAGACATTCATTTGCTGGTTCAACTAGAAAGGGGTCCAAGTCGGGTAAATCCTATTACAATTTAGCAAGTTACACTTTGAATTTTGAAAACAAATAGGTGCAAAACGTTCAATTATAAGAGGAACGGATATACCAAAATTTCTCATTAAAATATTTAGCTGCAAAGAAATAATGAATGGATGGTTAATGATTGTGTTGTCC
This sequence comes from Fraxinus sp. 1973-6204, assembly GCA_903798365.1. NCBI lineage: Eukaryota > Viridiplantae > Streptophyta > Magnoliopsida > Lamiales > Oleaceae > Fraxinus > Fraxinus sp. 1973-6204. The sequence goes on along the minus strand of CAIGRR010267426.1, from coordinate 9,011 downwards.
ACCAAAATTATGTTAAAACGTATATTTAGAAGTTGTGGTCGGCAAGTAAATTTTGTAGCGTAATTACCCAAAATTTTGAACTGAACATACATGTAGAAATTGTGGATGGAAATGACGTCACCATGACAAATCCCTCGTTTGTCAATAAACGGTATCAATCAGGCCGCTCATTCAGCTGATACATGCAAGAAAACACAGAAGGAAAATCAATGGCTCAATCCTTAAACCCTCCAAAAACCTTAAACCTAAATCAGCTCCAACTGGCCAATACGCCATCATCATCTCCACTGCCAGTTAAATCAATTTCAAAACTTCTAAAAAAGAAAAGAATTCCTTCAATTATGATCTCTGCATCATCAAAAATGTCAAGCACCCAACACCAAACGCCGCAATCGCTTTCTCTTCAGGCATTAACAGATGGAGACCGCAAAACTGAAGTAAAGAATGTTATAAAAAACTCAGTTTCCAACTGTCTGTCCGAGACCCATCTCGATTTAACTGTTCCTGGGCTCAAATCTAAAACCAGAGGCAAGGTAATTCTTCTTTTCTCAAGCAATCATAATTTTTGTTCAAGAATCTACTAGGGACTTCTTGTTTGGCTTCCGAGTTAAATTATTGAAAAAGATTGATTCTTTATGGTGATTAAGGGTTTAGACGAAACTCCATTTTTGTCAAAATTAGAGAGCTAATCAGGGGACCAAGGAAAATGGATGTTGGTTTTTATGAAAAAAGTTGAACATGCATCCCTTTTAACGGATAATAAATGGAGTTCAGTCAAATGCTTATTATTCAGTGGGGATAAGGTTGGAGAAATGCAATTTTATTAACATATTGCCCATTTCATGAATTTTCAATTCATTTTCTCTACCACCATATAAAGTGTTGAATGTACTGGATGGAAAAATGATGATTAAGCTGATGTTGTAGGTCAGAGATGTATATGATGGAGGGGATTATCTTGTTCTGGTCACAACTGATAGGCAAAGTGCTTTTGATAGAATCCTTGCTTCAATTCCCTTTAAGGGTCAGGTAATTGTAGTTTTCATCTCCCACGTTTGAGCTACTTTGCAGTGGGAAACCATCAAAGTTCAAAAAAATGATTTCTTGTTGAAAATTAATATTTTTCTCGTAATTAAGCTTCATCTTGGCTTCTATTTTTTTTTTTTTTTTTTTTAAATAAATTCCTCCTTCCGCTTTTGACTACATATAGGTGCTTAATGAAACAAGTTTATGGTGGTTTAGTAAAACTCAGCACATAACTCCAAATGCAGTGGTATTATCACCAGATAAGAACGTTACTATCGCAAAGAAATGTTCCGTCTTTCCTGTTGAATTTGTTGGTGAGTTATTCAAATAATTCTAACCGTTTTCTGATCAATTTTCTTGATTTTGTATAATTCTCATATCTTTCCATGCATACAAGAATTGTTGTGCTTTTTAACACTGTTGCTTATTTGCAGTTAGAGGTTATGTGACTGGAAGTACTGATACATCACTTTGGACTGTCTACAAAAATGGGGTTCGAAATTATTGTGGCAATGCTCTTCCTGATGGTGAGGTCTGTGATTGATACATAATGCGCAACTTATACTGCACGTTTGGATTTATACTGTTCTGCATCTACTTGTAACAGGCTTGGTGAAGAACCAAAAGCTACCAGAAAATATACTCACACCTACAACTAAAGCTGCAGATCATGATGTTCCTGTAACCCCCCAGGAGGTCTGGATTTCCTAACGTTCTTTATAGCTGCTACAGTTATGAATGCTTTTGGTCTTTGCTTAGTAGGCTTCTCCTTTCACCTAATCAATCTATTATTGAACCTATAGAATACGATCTCTATGTAGCTTCACTAGTTTCCACTAAGCATAACATGAGTTCAAACCTTGCCACGTACGAGTCTGAAGTTCAGGGTCAAATTTAATATCAAGCTGATTCTGTACCATAGTGGCTTCACTAGAATTATGGTCAGGAGTGTATACAAAGTAATTTTTTATTTTTATTTTGAATATAAGGTTTCATAGTACAATAAATGTTGTGATATCCCTCCCAGGTCTTGGGAAGTACCAGAATGCATTGTTTTCTATCACAGAACATGTATTTGAGAGGGAACCTAACAGCTATTCATATGGCAGACAGACAGGCAATTTACTTCATAAGGTTTAGCGCTAAAATAAATTTGAACCATTTTGATAAACCTATTTTCATAGGATTTAACTTTTTAGGATGGAGATCAAAGTTGTAGATTGGATTTAAGTCATACAAGGGATAGGGATAGGAAATTTTCTGCTGTTTAGGATAGGTTAATCAGCCAGATAGACTAGCTGCTGGTCTTTGACAAAACTGGTTCCACATGCTAATTATAAAAGGATCAAAGTCAATAATTTAGCTGAGGAACAAAATTCAAGTTTAAGCAACCCAACTAATATTTCTTTCTCCATATGTAAGGTTAATCACCATATTAGAAAGGCATAAAAGCGAACCTATAGGCCTGTTTAACGCCTTTCCAAAGGTGATAAACCACAAGAATTCCCCACGATGAGAGGTATGGCATTGGTCCAATACCGCTCATCTGTGTAAATTAATTTAAACCTATACATTCAAAACTGTACGACCCCTAATCAAAATTTAGACAAAGTATGTACCAATTCAGTCAATTTATGTTTCTGTCCTTGGTAACCAATTTTAGTTGCAAATTCTTTGATCAAAATTTTCACTGATCACGCTGATTATTTGAGGTTGTTCAAATCTTATTGAAAATCCAATTTCTTGGAATTGTGAAACCTTACCTGGCGTTTATTTAGCCCCCACTTAAGGATGATACTGAATAAAAAGCTTCATATCTAAGGTATATCCTCTTTTCAATGAAATGCTGCAAATTGTAAAGAATGCTAACATGTAGGTGTAGCGATATCCACGTCAGTTGCATAGCTATCCATATATCACAAAATAGACTAGCATATAATGCATAAACAACAGGTGTGAGCATATCCTAATTCTGTTCTGGAAAAGGACACATTTATTGAGGCTCCCTCTCATATTTCAACAGATATGGACATAGAAAGTACGGGAATTTGTGCCAACTAACTTATCTAAAGAGTCAAACTAGCATATATAGCAGATTGAATAATTTGTCAAGTATCAAGGTGTCAATTGCACAATGCTTATGTTGTGCTCAATTTGCATTGCAGATTGTTCAGCGTGGGCTGATGACTCAAGATGAATATGATGAAGCAAGTATGAAAGCTTTAAGTCTCTTCCAATATGGGCAGGTGCTAGTCTCAACTTCATTTTTGTCTTTTTACTTTATCAAATCTAAGATTTTGCTTATTGCATACTGGCAGACATAAAGATTTTTTACCTAATTATTCCACGAACCAGACTATAGGAGCATCATTTTAGTCTTTGGGTTGTGATGATATGCATTTTAGTTTCATATTTAAGATTAAGGGTGTGTTTGATGGATATTATTGAGAAAAGAATGTATTTTAAATAGTGATATGATAGAAAATATGTGGTTAAAAAATAAGGAAAATTTATTGATGTGATGGATAATATTATTTTATTGAAGAATGTGTGGTTGAAAATGAATTTTGAAAATATGTATTTTTAAAAAATGTGTGTCAAACAAGGGCTAAATGTGATTTTATTCTGTATATAGAAGCATTCCTGTTAGACCAATGCATTCACATGCATGCTTATATCTATTAGGTCAAACATGGATAATTCTGTTTTACTTTTTAATGCTATTTTTAAACTCAGCAAGTAGCTCTGGAACATGGCCTGATATTGGTGGATACTAAGTACGAATTCGGAAAGGGATCTGATGGTACAGTGCTTTTGATTGATGAGGTTATTGATCTAACCAAAACACTCTTTCTTACTGAAAATATATCCATTTTGTGACAACAAATTCCGATTTTCCTACATGTCAATTTTAGGTACATACACCTGACTCGAGCAGGTATTGGATTGCTGATTCTTATGAGGAACGCTTTGAGAACCGCCTTGAACCCGATAACATTGACAAGGTTCATCATAATCTTGACTTGTTACAACCATTTATTATATACTGACGTCTTCCTTTTAAGTAGATCTACAGTCTTGCTGACTTCTTGGATAACTGGATATTTGGTAGGAATTTTTGAGGTTGTGGTTCAAAGATCATTGCAACCCATATGAAGATGAGGTAAACTTAGATAAAAATAACATTTTTTTCCTTGTTAATTTGATTTATATGCTGAATCACTATGGTCGACACTTTCTTAGGTCTTGCCTGATGCACCCGAAGAACTTGTTTCTGAATTAGCTTGGCGGTGTGACTTCTATCTCATGCTGAGTTTGTAGTTATATTATTTCATATTAAATGGAAAAATAGCCAAGTTGGAAGCTAATATACAAGACTACTTTACAGTTATTTATTCCTTCGATTACAGGTATATCTTTTTATACGAGACAATAACGAAGTCGAAGTTTGAAATGCCTGTGACTAAGGTGAAAAATAGTTGGTAGATATAACATCTTTCTGTTGGGACAACATCGAGTATTAATGGCATTCAATGTCTTGGTGCAGGAACATGTACACGACCGGATATCTCGCAACGTTTCACAGGCACTTTCATCTCTGTGACAATGCTGTCAAGATCTATACCACTGACCCCGCAGTTTGCCAAAAATATTTCAGTGGGATTTGAATTTACCGATATTCGAGGACTCATTTACAAGTTTTTCTGAATGGTGAATGGTTCTTTCTTGCTGATCTTTTTTATTCGTTTAATTTTATTATTACTTTGATCCACAGCCAAAAAGGATAAAGTGAAGGAACGTGCTCTTTTTCCTCCTCTTCCCTACTTTTGATGTCAAAAATTGTATTATTGACACACAGACTGATGAAAATATTTGATGTTATTGATGTAAGGGAATTTCTTACCTGCATGGTTTTCTTTTTAATATGCCACGTTTTTTAATGGCATGACACTTATATTTTTCCTGAATAATGTTATTTATATTAATTTAGAGATGTTCACCTATTTATGTGGCACGTAATATGTTATGAACTGATAAAAGACCAATTAAATGCATGAAAGTAAGATTCATTTTATTGAGGACCATGCTATATCTACCTAACTTTTTACCTAAAATTTCACCTAATTGACACATGCCAATAGGGGGCTGCCATGTGTCAATTAGGTGAAACTTTGTGTAAAATTTTATGTACAAGAAGTTTAATCCTTTTATTGATTTTGTATCACATTATCTGATGATCATACGTAATAGGAAAAATAACATTTTTTTCTTTCTTTCATTGCATTGTATACACAACTTGTTAATCAAGTCTTGTGTCAATGTTATTTGCTTAAAACCGGCACAAAAAATTAAACAACTTTAACCAATTTATAATTCAAACTACTCAAATAAGTGTTAAGATCTCAACTAAGAGAGCTTGGCAGGGTGGAATATACATTTTTCATGAGATAAAAGCTGTTCTGTTGCAATTTTGAGGATCGCAAAACACAGCAACTAATTTATATGAGAGTTTCCAGGAATGCTAGGACTGCCACACTGGCTGCCCAAATATCGTCGTCTGACACATGCTCTGCTGGGGAATGACTAATACCACCACGACAACGCACAAACAACATGGCAACCTATCCAACATTACAAATCATAATTATGTGAGGGAAGTATATATCTAAAGATAAAAGGAGGAATACAAGAGTCTCAGGCACTCAGTTGCTTCAGCGAGCATGTTTGGCAAAGGTTTCATTAGATTATAAGTTGTGGTCATACGAATGTGGATAATAAATGGATAAAAGTAGAAAATGTGTGGATCGTAACAAATGTGGGAAATAAAATAGAGTTCGACCTGCTTATAAGCAATTATAACATTTGCCAAACGTGCACTTCTTTACGATGCCAGTGGTTTGCAATGGGACTACAGATAGCCTTCATACGTTAATCTCGTAAAAGGCAGAGAAAAGATAGAGCAGACCTTAGTTAGATGAGACATGGCCATTGCATCATGTCCTGCTCCACTCATCAATACAGGCACATCGTCTAGATTCTCGCCTGTTAATCGTTTCAGAGCAGCATAACCCGCAGATTTTAGATCTGAACTTAACCCCTGATCGCAAATCACTGCATTGGCATCGTGCTGAAATTATCCAAAATCAAATGAGATACAAATTACTTTTTCGCACATGTATCAAAAATTGGGATGCAAATCTCACACCTTACGGTCTATATGACAAAAAACTGAACGCCTGTCACATATTTGGTACATCCTGTTAGACATTTCATATATAATAGCTTCTCGCCCTAGGTCATCCATTGCCCGTATGTCAACAGTGAAGGTCACCTGCAAGCAGAAGAATCATTTTCATTGCGAAAATGAGTAAACGCCTCGTTTGATGCTCATGTGAACATGGAATGATTGCAAAAAAAAATATGTAGTTTCAAGCCTTTGAATACTTGCCTGGCCGGGAATCACGTTACTTGCACTTGGCCAGGTAGATATTTCTCCAACAGTACAAACGAGAGATCCTGCAAGATTTTGGACCGTAGAAGCCGTGCACTGACCATCATAGGATAGATATTCCTCAGGTTGTTTACAAAGACTTTCCAACAACACAATTAATTCAGCAGCAGCAGCCATTGGATCTTGACGCAATTTCATGGGGACTGTCCCTGCATGCCCCTGTGAACCTTTTACGGTCACCTGCAAATTATGGGAAGTGAGATCCACCAATTTAAGCTAAAGAAATATATAATTACAAGATGGCTTCCAAATCAAGCCTCACTTGTGTACAAGATATTGGACAAAACCAATAGAGGGTGAGGGCTCAGGTTTAGCCTCGTGTATGAGGTACAAAATTCATGGCTGAGCTGCATATCTAAGTGTATGTTTGGCACAGTTTATTTGAAAATCATTTTTTCCTCAAACTCATTTTCAACCTTACATTCTCTCAATAAATTTTTTTTGCACGTGAATCCATAATGTTTCTCTATTTTAACCACACTTCAAATAATCTCTCCCAAACAAACACTAAGCTCCTAATAGGACCTAATTTATTAGTGAGTGTGACCAATTGCAGATCAACCAAATTTAAGTTTTTACTTATTGAAGAGGAGACATCTGCTTAAAATAAAACAAGAAGCAAATGGCATACTTCATTTTCAAAAATGTAAAATAAGAATTATACTACTAGGGGAAAAGAATTAACAATGGAAAATATGGCCTTAGCCGTAGATTACTAGTTTCAGAGATTCGCATGAAAAAACAGGCAAATATATTACTGAACAATATGATTTAAAAGCTAAGTTACCCTTAGCCGTGTCTGTCCTGCAATCCCTTTTACCACACCAAGAGGAAAACCCGCAGTTTCTAGGACAGGTCCCTGTTCAATGTGAACCTACAATGCAATAAAAATAAATTTAGGACAAGCATCCTTAGTAACATAAACTTCTCTTGTTTCTTGCCTGCAGCTGCAGTCTTCCAGGTAGGAAAATGCTGGTGTACCTCAATGTAACCCCAGACAGATTTAGGATCATATTTGAGCTGCAAAAGGTTCTCCTCAGTAGCATCAATGGAGTTTATTTTCAAAGCACCTTGCACTGTGACACCACTGAATAATTTCATGTATCAATTGGGCAGACGAACATCAGTTTACTAGTGAATACAATTTCTCGAATTACTAATGCGAACCTCTTATCCTGCGCATGCAATGTTGAAATAGGCAACACGCCAGCAATTGCCGCACTCCCTAAGAAAGTGGACTGAAATCTAACTCCTTCCTCGTCACTAAATGCAATAACCTGAAAATAAGAGAGCAAAAAACAAGATACTTAGCTCTAAAAAAAGATGGTCAAGATTCCTTTCATCTGGAAAATCAAGTGCTTGAAATTTGAACTACACAGTACCCAAGATAAGGGTTCTATCACCTATAGCAAGACAGAAGATTTCTATTTCCTTCTATAACTAACTGTCTGTCGAAGATAAACTTGAATCCCCATTTTAAACAATTTTCATCAAACATGACAACATTTTTACCATTAAAAAAAATTAACCAGGGTTGATGAAATGTGTGATAGAAAAGTTGTGGCCCCATAAAATGTGTGATTAAAATTAATTATTGACTATGAAGTCAACATTATATCAACTTTTTAAGCTTTCCCGATCAAGCACTATATGTGATTCCAGGATGTAGAAGTTCAATATTTTGGGCTTTATCGTCATATATATCCCCATCAGTACACAAACGATCAAGACAATCATCTGAAAATGTCACAGTACCAACATTTATAGAGGCAATGCATTTGATACAGTTAGTACGTATAGTTACCTCAACTGGCCGCCTGAGTCTTCCAAGTCTTCCGGTGATATTCAACGCCTTCAATGCAGATATTGCAGTAATGATTCCCAGTGCACCATCATACATTCCAGCATCAATAACGGTGTCCTGTTTGAAACAAAGAGCTGGTAAATTGACTCTGCCTGATATAAGTAGCTCATACTGGAAATTATAATATTTTAGTATAAAAACATAAGTACTGTAATTGCTTCACCAAATGAGAGCCAATTAACAAAGCCTTCTCACTTGGATTCATCTCCTTTCATCTGGAAAATCAAGTGCTTGAAATTTGAACTACACAGTACCCAAGATAAGGGTTCTATCACCTATAGCAAGACAGAAGATTTCTATTTCCTTCTATAACTAACTGTCAAACTTGAATCCCCATTTTAAACAATTTTCATCAAACAGGACAACATTTTTACCATTAAAAAAAATAACCAGGGTTGATGAAATGTGTGATAGAAAAGTTGTGGCCCCATGAAATGTGTGATTAAAATTAATTATTGACTATGAAGTCAACATTATAGCAACTTTTTAAGCTTTCCCGATCAAGCACTATATGTGATTCCAGGATGTAGAAGTTCAATATTTTGGGCTTTATCGTCATATATATCCCCATCAGTACACAAACGATCAAGACAATCATCTGAAAATGTC
>CAIGRR010267321.1:0-10183 GCA_903798365.1 Fraxinus sp. 1973-6204 | reverse complement strand
TGTGGTAAAAAAATAGGAAAAAAATTTCAATTTACGTGTAAAATTATTTAGTGGAAGAATGTGTGGTTGAAAATGAATTATGAAAAAATGAATTTTTGAAAAAATGGGGACAAACATATGCATAAATTGATCTAAGCACCCAGAATTCCAAATATGTTCAAATAAAAATATGCATTGCATGTCTACAGCTGCAGCCTGCATGGTCCAAGAAATCAGTATTTTTCCAAATAGCTTTTAATGATGTTCAAAGAAACGTAAGCCAGAGGTAAAACCTAAGAAAACTAGTTTGTGACTCTACTATGCATAGACACACAGAAAACAAATTACATTCCTTGTCACAACTCTAGTGGATATAAGTAAACTTAAAACCATAACTTACAGCTTGGGGTTGTGAGTTTCAGGGTTCAGAAGCAAATGTCATAGAGTGCTTCGTTGTCTAAAACCATACACTCGTCAGCATTCTCAACAAGCTGGTGGACGGACAGAGTGGCATTGTAGGCTCAACAACAGTGTCCGACACCTTAGGGGATGGGAAAACAGAGAATGTAAGCATCATGCGATCAGGGTACTCTTCCTGAATCTTAGATATGAGAAGAGTTCCCATTCCTGATCCCGTTCCACCTCCCAATGAGTGGCATACTTGAAAACCTGAAAAAGCTCAACAACAGTGTCCGACACCTTAGGGGATGGGAAAACAGAGAATGTAAGCATCATGCAATCTGGGTACTCTTCCCGAATCTTAGATATGAGAAGAGTTCCCATTCCTGATCCCGTTCCACCTCCCAATGAGTGGCATACTTGAAAACCTGAAAAAGCTCAACAACAGTGTCCGACACCTTAGGGGATGGGAAAACAGAGAATGTAAGCATCATGCAATCTGGGTACTCTTCCCGAATCTTAGATATGAGAAGAGTTCCCATTCCTGATCCCGTTCCACCTCCCAATGAGTGGCATACTTGAAAACCTGAAAAACTCAGATAAAGTTCAGTCAAATAAAAGGATGATAAACACATCAAAGCAATACCCAAAATAGTTAGGGTGGAAGTAATTAAGATAAAAGAACAGATAGTGGACATGTAAGTTTTTACTATTTATGAAATTGGCTGTAATCCTTCGTGTGCAAAGGTTATGCCGTATGAAAAAAATCTTATAGCTACGAATTGTCAAATATCACGTGTGCGTAAATCATTATGCATATGTAATACAACCAATACTCAAAATGCCATTTCAAATATCCAAACTAACAAATTAGTGAAATGGAAAAAGTAAAAATACTAAAAGATTTATAGGTCTTGAATATGGTGGTACACAAATGTGGATTTCAGATACAAAATGCAAACAGACTACAGTTACGGATTTACCACACATGCATTAAATTCATACACCTATACTTCAGTTTAAGATTAAAAAACATAAAAATAAGAAAAACTGAAAATAGATGAATAAATGGATGTGGAACAACAAAAAATTGCAACATCAACTCAATTCTCCATAGAACGCTCCAAAATCTATATGTAAAAGCTCGAATTTAATACTATCTAGTAACCATTTGAAAGTAGAAAAAATAATTTCGATATCACTTGCAAAATCAAGGTAAGGTAATAATTAATAATAATTTAATGAAACGTAGAAATTCATCCGCAAAATACCTGATCTACAAAAAAGGGACACTCAAGACCACTTCAGAAAACTACTTACACACAGATGTATATTCATTGTTGGGGANTCACTTGCAAAATCAAGGTAAGGTAATAATTAATAATAATTTAATGAAACGTAGAAATTCATCCTCAAAATACCGGATCTACTAAAAAGGGACACTCAAGAGTCAAGACCACTTCAGAAAACTACTTACACACAGATGTATATTCATATTTCACGTATCATACTAATTTAAAATTATTTACTACTGCAAGACACAAACCATCTTCAAAAACTAAAAAAAAAAACGCTGGAAAAATATAATTATAGAATTAGTGTTAGTAAATATAACCTTGGAGGCAATCACAATTTTCAGCCTCTTTTCTCACCACATCGAGAACCGAATCAATGAGCTCCGCTCCCTCAGTGTAATGCCGCTTTGCCCAGTTATTTCCGGCTCCCGACTGCCCGAAAACAAAGTTATCCGGCCGGAATATCTGCCCGTGCGGCCCCGATCTGACGCTGTCCATCGTTCCAGGCTCGAGGTCCATGAGGACGGCGCGTGGGACGAACCTTCCGCAACTAGCTTCATTGTAGTACACGTTCACGCGTTCGAGTTGCAAATCATTGTCGCCGCTGTACCTTCCGGTGGAATCAATCCCATGCTCCGCGCACACGACCTCCCAGAACTTGGCGCCGATCTAGTTGCCGCATTGGCCTCCTTGGATATGCAAGATTTCACGCATTGTGGAGTTGTACACTTTTATGTACATACAGCATTACTCATAGACAGATATATGTACGTAAAGGCAGAGGGAGAAATAGCAAGCGAGAGAAACTGAGGGCTTGAATTTGATGGTCTGTTTAAATAGGGGAAATGTGTTTTAAGTGGGAAAATTTGCATCAATTTCAAAATATTTTATGGAAAAAAAGAAACCTAAAATAAATTCAAAACACGAGGCAGATAAAGATTTATGCTTACGCAAAATAAGCGCGGCGCAAATTAACGCGCCGAGTCACGTGGAAAAGTTGTCTGTTGGCGAAAGGGTACACGTGATTGGGTGGCGGGTCACGTGAATGTCACCGAGTTACAAATCTGATAGTACTAAAATGTGAAAATTTAAAAAATGAGTTATGCTACTTGGCCAACGCCCCTCCAATAGGGGGGAACACGCGCCCCCCCGGCCACTTGGCCCGGTCACCAACCTGGGCCGAGTAGCTTTATTGTTAGAAAATAAGTTCATCTTTGACATAGCTTAAAATATGTGAAAATTACATCTAACCAAAATTTTTAAGATTTAACTTCAAAAATCAGATTTAAAGTTTTTATATACAAAAATCAAATGATTATATATTACTACAAATATTATTAATAATATTACAAAATTAAATTATTTTACGTATTCACCCCACTACCATCTATGTTCCCAAATCCTAATTATTTCTCAATATATTCTCTCTCTCACCTCATCCATTCTCTCTTCCTCTCCCATCTCTTTCTATTCTCCTCTTCCAAAAACTTCATCATCGTGATGCATCCATACCCCATTGTCCACAACCACTGTGATGCCACCATGCCCATCGAAATACGTTGCTCGCCAATCTGAGATCTCAGAGTAGCACAATCTAAGAGGTGTCGACCGCATTTATCTTTCCCTCTCTGTACCGACGCACCCCTCCAAAAACTACGCCACATACCCCATTGTCCATAGTCACTGTGCCGCCACCATGCCCACCGCAGTGCGTCGCTCGCCGATCTGAGATCTCAGAGCAGTACGTTCTGAGAGGCGTCGATATATAAAGGGTGTGGTGCTGTGGTAGTGGTTTTGCTATTGCGGTGGTTTGTGGTGGTGTGATTTTTGCATTGTTGTGGTGTGTGATGGTTGTGGTTAGTGTTGTGGTTCTTATGGTGTGTTGGTGGCGATCGTAGCGGTGATGCGGTTGTCGTGGTTAGGGATGTGATGGGATGGGATGGGGAGAGAGTGTTTGTGATCAATTATTTGATTGGCTGACCAATAAATTAGTTAATTTTTTATCAATAAATAATATGTGACTTAAAAAATATGATTGTGACACACAATTTATTAAGTTATAATCGAGAAATAAATTGGTCCTAATTAATTTGATAATTTGTTACCGTTAAATAAGTTGTCTTATAAAATTTATGATTCGTGATCAATTAATAAATTTTTTCTTTGTTACCTGAAAATAATTTGGCGGTGGTGCTACTGGAGGCGTGGTGTGGTCACAAATTGTTTTGTTGATTATGACCAATAATTTCGTTGGTGTGTGATCAATAAACAATTCGTGACCAATGAAATAGATAAATTGTGACCCATTAATAATGTGTGACCTAAAAATTTATTAAGTTGTGACCAATAAATTTGATAGTGTGACCATAAAATAAGTTGTTACTCATACTTTTTTTTATTGGTGACCAATTAATTTATTTAATTTGAGATCGAGAAATAAATTATGACATATAAAATTTGTTGTGTGTAACTGTAGCGTCTATAATTGTGACTAATATATAGCTATGACAATAAATTATATATAATATTGTGATCCTAATATATTTAATTATTAAAATAATTTTTAATTAATTATTTAAATAAAATTTAAATTAATATCTGATTTTTGAAAAAGTAAACTTTATTTCTTAGATTTGAAATAAGTCATACTTAATATCTTATTAATAAATTTTTCTCTTAAAATATTGATAAACGTTTAAATTAAATTTAATAATTAATTTTAGTTATACCCTATGGAATTTATAACTTTTTGACTATATATATTTTATTAATTTTTATCAAAATCTACTAAAATTTTACTTTTTAACTATACCAAATAGGGGCTAAACCTCTCCTCTAAAAGATTATTAGTAAAATTTGATAATTTTTTTAAAGAGAAATATTAGGGTCCGTTTGATTGCAAAAGTAAAAAATTGGTGGAAAGAAAATGAATTTTAGGGAATTGAATTGTCTAGAAATTATTTTACTGTGAATTGTAATTAATTGTGTTTGATTGATATAATTTTTCACCTCAAAAATGTTGAAAGTTTGGTATCCGTTTGACTTCGTTTTTCATAGAAATTGTCCATTAAAGTGATAATTTTTTTACCATTAGGTCTAGAATTTATTCCAATTGCCAAATTTTTTTTTTAAAAAAATTACCATACCGAATACTATTCGTTTGGTTTTATTTTGCATGAAAATTGTCAATAAAAGTGATAGATCTTCTTACCATTGTGTCTATAATTTGTTTTCATTGCAAATAAAAAAGAGAGAGAGAGAGAGAAGAACCTGAAAAATCTTTCATTTGGGCTACTGAATGTGCGTTTGGGCTGTTATTAAGCTCCAACCATTACAACTGGTATCAAAGCAGTAACTAGAGCTGGGAATGGTTGAAACTCGAAGTAAATCGAATGAGGAGCATCTTAAAAGGCTGGATAAGGAAATGAGTGATTTGGGTGTAGCATTTAAGACTTCAACCAGACACTGTTCTGTACCAAATAAGAAAGGATTACAGATAGAATTGCAGAAAAGGAAGAGAAGAGATATGAGAGAAGATGATAGAGAGAATTCCAATACATACTTCACTGTCTGCTTCTTCTCGTATGGTTTTTATATTTTAACAGCCAAAAAACGTGTTTTTCCTAACGCAACTTAATAAAACATAAAGTAGGAATTAACAAAAAACGACACCGCTTCCTTTCATTGTTGCTCCCACCATTTTCTGATTTATGGTTGCTTTCTTTTATGCATCATGATATCAATATCATAGAACTTGGGAGATTTCTATCTCAAAGGTTAATTGTTGAAGTTAGAGAGTCCAAGTCTATAAAACAATACAAAGGAAGCCCATTCTTTCGATCTGGAATTCAAAGACCCATAACTTCCACTTGAACCTTGACAAACCATCACGCTTCATGACCTTGACGACCATGTGATGTAGGCGCCCATACACCAATCGAGGTCCGAAGACGTGATGGCTGCTCTAATACCAATATTAAGAAATTTGAGAGAGTTATACCTAGTGGTGGCAAACGGGCCGAGCGGCCAGTTCATGAAAAGGTGGCTCGAGCTCGTTAATTGACGAGCCCGAACATGAGCAGAGCAGTCGGACTATCTTAAAAAAAAAAAAGATTTGACGAGCTTGCGGGGCCAAAGCTCGGCTCGGCCCACGAGTAACGAGCCAAGCATTTGTGGCGAGCATGGGCCGAGCTCATGTGCATACAGTGCCATCTCTAGTTATACTTTAAAAGTTAGCCGTACAACGGAAGCCCCAATGTGAGATTCAAAGGCCCATAAATTCCACTAGAACCATGACATAGTTGGTCATTGATTGAACTGGTGGATCGTAGCTTATTCATTAAAAATATTAATTGAATCCCATGAAACATATACATATTTTCTTTTTATCATTTAACATAAAATAGAAGCTTTCAATGATTTATTGTTGTTCATAGAAATAACGAATTTGCTCTATTAATTTTCGAGTATAATAAAATTTGAGAAGTACATTATTAGATTTGATGTAGTGGATGATTTTAACATTTTATTGAAAATTTATTATATTGTTATAATTTCATGTCTTTCATGATTTCAAGTAGGGCTAGATATGGTCCCGAACCGAAATAAAATTTTAGGGTATTTAATAAATGGAACCGTCTGGTCCAAATATAATTTTGGAAGAACAAAAATTATGAACCCAAAATATCACATGTCTATAGGTTAAGGATTCAAAATGTAAATTTTCCTGTATGTTTAGATTTTTAATAACCATAACAATTATTTGTTTTGATATATGATTTGAGTTTTATTAGTGTAAGCCTTGCAACATGCTTATACACAATATGCTGGTTTGTTTACATTATGGTCTTGTTCGGCATGATTTAAAATACAATTAAAATTGAAAATATAGTCGTTATTGGGTTCCACTTGTCTAATAAAAGTCAACAATAACGACTAATTTTTCAATTTTAATCTCTACTGAACACGCCCTATAATTTAAGGGTCAAAGTTGAAAATAGTAAATTACAACAATATTTCATTGTCAATGCTTGCAAGCAAAAAATGGAAAAAATACAAGCCAGAATATATGAAGTTAGAGATCGCTGAAGAATGAAAAGAACTACGATATTGTGAGAGCGTTTAGCTTTGCTTCTTTCTACAAAAGAAGAGGCCTTTTCATCAAAATTGACTAAAAAAAAATGGTCTTCTTTCATTGATACGACCCTTCTTACTATAAAAGAATCAAGTTTTTAACTACTTTTGTGGCATTTCAACTATGGCAAACAAGCTTTTAGTGTGCATGCGCTTTTACAATATCAATGCTCATTTCACTCGGATCAGTTGCTTGCAATTCAACTTGAATTCCTTCCAATTCCCTCTTAAATCTGTCCTTTGTACTTGCATACACCATTTTCATTCTCACTTTAGAGGTTTCCGGTGACCTGAAATTCCATTTTTGCACATATTAGGTTAATAAAACAAAATGAGCATGTTTGATGAGTAGTATCAACGCTACAATGAACAAGAATTTAAATTCTTCGTTTTTTTTTCCAGAATACTATTCAATACTTCATGTGAAGCTTGCTAAAAGGGTACTCCCAAGTCATCCCAAAATTCATGTACTTGTGTTTTCTTACATGTAATATCTATCGTGCTATACAGACACCAATAGAATTTATTCACGATTATATAAGATTAAAAAATAAAAATATGTTGACTTTTTTTTATGTGATTTTATGTTCACACCTTGAATGTTCCATGAATTGGACAGGACAACGGATAAATATTTCACGTCTTTCTTCTTTTATTTTGTTAGTACAACATATCAAACAAGTTCCAAGTATATATTAAACTAGATAGAATTGAATAATTGACCAAGAGAGATATCTAATATGTTTTTCTGTTATTATGTTTAGTTTAAAGTGCCAAACATGCATTCATGGGTTCATCTTAACATAAAAAACATGATCTCATAGTACATTAGACTAGACACGAAAACAAACAAATAGCTCACATGCTTCTACTTTTTAGTTATGTACAATAATATTTAGTTTAACATACCAAATATGTTCTCAATATACGTAAGACTTAAATATATTAAAAGAACATAACAATATGAGGTGCTTTCTCATTTTCACTTGTTGCGGAGCAACAATTCCACTCTTAGGACCACGGTTTCACTCATAAAAGGTTAGTCCATTCTCACTCGACACCAATTGATTTTCAGATAAAATGATCAAGCCCGATCCTATATCATGTCCAAACTAACGGATAAATTAACCAACCAAATATTTCCGTATAAACTAGACTAGACAACCAACAAATACTTCATGTACCTCCACTATTGAAGGTCAACCTCATTCAATCTCTAACATTAACGCCCCAAGATATAAAAACTTCACTAAAGTCAAGCACACAACACAAATGCTACCGATAAATATATATATGTTAAGTAGCATACCAAGCAACGAAGAAAATCTTGCTTTTTTGGCAATTCTCATTAGTAGTGAAGTCGAAATCATAGACAGCATAACGACATTCATTTGCAGGCAGAGAGGCAGTGAAATCATCGTAACTGTCTTGAGGATCCCCAAGTTTCTCCACAATAACTTGTTGATTCTCAATCTTGAATACTATGTAACGATAGTTTCTTTTTGCTTTTAATTCCAAGAATTTCAGTTTGCATTCATCATGGACTGCCATTCCAGACGCAGAATTTGCCTGCCAAATTAATACGACACGAGAAAGAGTGAATTTTTTTTTTGTAATTTCCTTAAGGTTTTAGGTTGTATGGAATTGAGAAACTCAAGCGATAAAAAGTTGCTGTTTTAGAACTAGAAGAATTGTTTTATCTAATTCCTGTTTCGTGTAGTTAAAAATCATTTTTTTAGTAAATTTTGATAAAAGTGTGACAGAACTTGTGACTCCCAGAAATGTAGTTAAAATTGATTCTTGACTTTGACTTAAATTTGAATTTAAATTTTAATCTACACCAAACAAAGACCTAATATCATTTGCTATAAAGAAATAACTATCATTTTCTACAAATTAAATCAAATTGTTTTTTTATAAATAAGCGGAAACGAGACATAAACTAGGACATTGAAAAAATTACACCAAAAAGTGATACCATTGGTAGTACATAGAGACATAAACTTAACTTTAGCAATAATTCTAAAATGTTAACAATATGTATTTTAGACAATTTTCATTGAAATTTGATCGATCCCATAAAATAAAAATCAATTTTACACAAATTCGAATGCATGACAAATGAATACAATATACAATTTATTATCAATGAAAATAAAAATTACACGTGTGTGGCGAATCATATTTTATAAGAAAACAATAAACTTGAATGCATGACAAATACAACATAAAATTATTTATCATTACATACAAAAATTATACGTGTTTTGAATCATATTATCTAATAACCCGACAAACGTGTACATATGATCACAAATACGATGTACAATTCATTCTCATGATCATAAGCAAAAATTATCAAGGCGTTATTTCTAAGAACCCCAACCACTCTATAATTATGACAAATACGATATAAAAACCACTAAAATTATACATGTCTTATGAATCGTATTTTTCTAAGAACACGACGTGCACGTACAGAAATAAAACCATCAAAGAGAAAGGAAAGCATGGGTACCATGTTGTCTTCCAAAAAAAGTAGAAAGAGCTTCAAAACAATGAGGAATGGAGAAAAGAAAGAGAGATGGCATAACGAGGAGGATGAATCCAACAGACAAAAGAAGTTAGGCTGTTTTGAAATAAGAGAAAAATATGGAGAATAAGAGAATTTTTAGGGATAAAATAAGGATTAAGAATTGTCTATCCTTTTTAGTTCATAATTAATGTCCATACAAATTAACCATTTATCTCCACATCACATCAAACTATGCATGCATGCATGTATCGATGTGTGTGTATGTGTATGCAAAATTTCATTGAAAGATTTGAGGGAACGAATTGGTCTGGTTCGATTCCTATAACGTTAATAGTTATATATTACTTCTTTTTTTGTCGATTTGAGAAAATAATCCACGGGCATATATTTTGACTTTATATCTAATCTAATCTAATCTAACTAAAAGTACAAGAGGGAGTTTTTTTTACTGTTCACAAGCCGTTTGTCTTCATCGGCTTATCCATTTTCGCTGAGGATGAAGCCGGCTGTCCTCAGCCACAGTGACCCACTTGGAAGTTAGCTGGGTCTAAACAAAGCTTTCCCTCATTTTGTTTTGTGGTTCCAGAATATTCTTTCCTGTGTTCTCACTGTCTCGCGCAGTCCTCTATACGTTCTTCAAAAATATTGTCAAGAATTTCTATAGATTTCGAAATTTCAGCAGGTGCAAAGAAATCTCCTTAAATCTCGACGAATATTCTTCCTTGTGTTCTCACTATCTCGCGCAGTCCCGCCCAGGGGCGGAGCCAAGAATTTTGTTTAGTGCGGGCAATATTTTTTTTTTTGTGGAGTATTGGACTTCCGGCGGCTGTTTCTTGTATTT